>PVIH01012046.1:0-65566 GCA_004025045.1 Sigmodon hispidus
ACAAACAAACAAGAAAAAAAGCCAAACATGCCCAAGCAGCAAACCACAACCACTGAACAGCTTGGGATCAGAAACACCCTGGACTGACCCTTCAAACCCCAGTCCATCTATAGGAACACCTGACTCACTCTTGAGGGAGGGGGGACAAAACTGTATTTGGCCGGGAGTGAAGACTGATCCAAGCATTATTGGGCCAGTGGGACCATAGGACTGTCTGCTCCCTGCCCAGGGAGGGGATGGGGAGTTGCAGAGAAGAAAAATGACCAGATGTGATGGGAGGGGGAAGAGACCTTGAATAAGGATATACAGGGATGGAGAAAAAAAAAAAAAATCAGAGGGAAAGCTGAACACAAAGAAAATATATGTGTAGCAATCTTATTTGCATTTCCACCCTTGATAAGCCATGCTTATGATTATTATCCTCTGTATAGTTATTGTTAACTCTTCCGCATTTTTAAATTCTTCTTACTGTTTTTTTGATAAATACAAAATAAAGAAGGAAAAAAAAAATTCTAGGGCTGGAGAGAAAGGCTCAGCAGTTAAGAGTACTCGCTGTTCTTCCAAAGGACCAAGCTGGGATCCCAGCACCACAGCAGGCAGCCCAGAACCAACTATAACTACAGCTTTGGGTATCTGATGCTTCTGGTCTCTGCAGGTGCCTGCACTCAACTCACACATACATATCTACATGAAGGTACACGCCTATTTAATTAAAAATGATAAATAATAACACTGGCAATCACTTTGGTAGCACATTACTAAAACTCGAATGATAGAGAAAATTAGCATGGCCCCTGCCCAAGGATGACATGTAAATTCATGAAGTGTTCCATATTTAAAAAAAAAAAAAAAGAAAAAGAAAAAGAAATCACATTGGAACCAGTGATATGGCTTATCAAGTAAAGGTTCTTGCCATCAAGTCTGAAGACCTGAACTCCATCCCCAGAACCATGTGGTAGGGAGAGAGAGCCAATTTGGGCAAATTGCTCTCTGACCTTTATACGAAAACCATGTACACCCAAATAAATATGTAAATAAATAAATGTTTCTAAAACTCATGCTGCAGAACACTTAGTTTTCTAATCCAACAGCTAATACAAGTGATCTGTTAAGAAAAGTGCAATCTGGTAGCCCTGAGGATGCAGCAGTGGCAGCATGCCTTGGTGGTAACCAACAGCTCTCTAATTGGACTTAAGATCTGCTCTCTGGGCTGGAGAGATAGCTCAGAGGTTAAGAGCACCAACTGTTCTTCCAGAGGTCCTGAGTTCAATTCCCAGCAACCACATGGTGGCTAACAACCATCTATCTTGAGATCTGGTGCCTTCTTCTGGCACACAGGCATAGTGGAGGCAGAATGTTGTATACATAATAAATAAAATCTTTATATATATATAAAAGATCTGCTCTCCAAGAGGGAGACTATGTCTGGTACTAGAAACCTAGCCAACTACTCAGAACTAGTAAAACCATGGTTATTGGAGGAGAATATGCAACTACTAATTTACCAATAATCCCTAACAACAATCTATAAACATTTGTCCTTATACCTATGGAATATTTTAGTCTAGTCTTCAGCCCTCATCAAGGAAACTTCTCTTTTCAATACATAAAGACCACTATAGAAAACCACAACTAATCAATGTGCAGAGAGATACAGAGCCCAGGCCCAATGGATATAGCTACAAAACACTCCCTTTAAGGCTCAGGGAACATTGCAAAAAGGGGAATGGGAATGTATCTGAAAAGACTGTAAGAATCAGAAGATCAGGGAGTTTGCTGTGAAATTGTGTCTCCTAGGAATGTCAGCCACCCACTAAGTCCCACCAACATGACTGTGAGCTGAACAAGGAAGACATCAATGACTGTGCGACCATGAAACCTCAACCATACACAAAGAACTACAGGCTACTGAGGAAAGCAAGGAAGAGATGAGTTGGTCTTCTTCAGGGAACAGCACACCAATTGGTCACCTAGTGCCAGTCAGCACTAAAAACATATACACAAATAGCATTTTATGGACTGAACAAGTTATATTTGGGAAAAATATATGGATAGTCATACAGTTATATGCATGCAATAACAATTAGTTAAAAAAAAAAAAAAGAGAGAGAGAGAGAGAGTGGGCTGGAGAGATGGCTCAGAGGTTAAGAGCACTGACTGTTCTTCCAGAGGTCCTGAGTTCAATTCCCAGTGACCACATGGTGGCTCACAACCATCTATAAGATCTTGTGCCCTCTTCTGCACACTGAATACATAATAAATAAATATTGTTGGGCTGGAGAGATGGCTCAGCGGTTAGGAGCACACTGACTGTTCTTCCGGAGGACCTGAGTTCGATTCCCAGCATCCACATGGCAGCTAACAACTGTCTGTAATTCCAAGGTTTCAAGATTTCCCACCCTTACACAGTTATACACGCAGGCAAAACACCAGTTCCCATAAAATAATAAAAATAAATATTAAAAAAAGAGGCCATAAATGTGAAGGAAAGCAGGGAGGAGTATGGGGAGGGCTGGGAGGAAAGGAAGGGAGAAATGCTGTAATCAATTTATAATCTTAAATTTTTTTAATTAAAAATGAAGTGCAATCTCATTCTCCTCCTTCTCCCTTTCTTAATCCTGCTCCCCAGTGTTAACAATATTTTCAAAAATCTTTCTCCTCTTCACATTGCAAACAGATACAGCCATATCATATTCACATATGAATAATATATAAACATACACGTAAGAATGCATGCAAAGAACCATACTTTCTATGTTACAACTTTTCAATTTCTTTTCCAGGTTTGTTCAGCTGCATAACATTGTACTCACTGTGGCGATATATTATAGCACATAAACATCTCTTCTACTGGCAATCTCTAGTAGAGCAGTGTGGTTGAAACAACAATATAGGAAGGGTCTTTTGCATACTATAAGCACACAGGAAGGAATATTAACTTCTTTATGCCACAGAGCCACGGACTGGATAAGTAATCCAGATAAAAATAAAGATTAAAAAACATTTACCAGGATCCAGGGAGATGATGCTTGCCACATAAGCCTGAGGACCTACCTGAATCTGACCCCTAGAGCTCATGTTAAAAACCACACACAGTGGCAATCACCTATTATCCCAGAAGTCCTATAGAGAGTCTGGAGGCAGAGGCTGGAGAAGTGACCAGAAACTCATGGGCCGGCTATCCTGGAGTGACTGTATAAAGAAAAGAAGGATCCTGCCTGTGCAAGGTGGAAGGAAAAAGCCAGCTCCTGAAAAACTGTCCCCTAATCTTCACACACTCACCACGGCACACCTGCACTCACACACACACAATAAATAAGTTTAAAATAAAAAAATTAAAATTTACCAAACTTGTTTACTTCTTACCTGTAACTGAACATCATTCACATTTTTATCTGTGGCTGGTCTCAGGCAAATAACATTTCATTAGTGTGTATCTGAGTTGTCAAACCCTGCAGGTTCCTATCCAGTATTTGTATAACTTCTCTGCTAATAAGAACCCAAATCATTTTAACAAAAATGCTGCAAGGTTTTAAAAAAAGGAGGAGAAGAAGAAGAGGCAGTTTCCCTAACAGCTTACAGTGGTGCTCATGAGGTGCTGGTGGGTGGTTTAGGAGAGCACTGGCTTTCCTGACATACCTATCACCCATTCTAGATTTTTTGCTTTTCTTTTTCCTTCTGTTGACTTTTGGACCTAAGGATGCAAACACAGCAGCTAACCCACACTCACAAGGCAAAGACTGAATGTAAAAAGAGTTAGTTACTCAAAGCCACTGTAACTACCCTACTGAGTCCAGTGACCTGTATAGTTTGAGCTGCTCACCAAGATTTAAGTTTCTTATGCATCTATGTTATATTATGCATCACCCTCATACTTCCGACACCAAGCATCTTCTAGGAGTTAGCAGCCATGTGCACTTCTTCTCTACCCCCTCTGCTGCATCTGTCCAGCTTGTACTCAGGGTCTCGGTGCACAATGAGAACTTCAGTGCACGGGAAGCCACTACAGTAAGGGCTCTCTCTTCCCTTTCTTCATTCCTACTCCAAACTTCCCATTTCTCATGGTAATCAGCATACAGGAGAGCCCAGGTGTGCACACAGCCACACCCAGCCATCGAGAGAGAAGCCAGAAGCAGGAAGCACAGGCTATCAGAACCACTACTCTAAACACCCTCTCCTGACATTTTGGATTGTGCAATTTACAGAAAGATAAGGGCCTTCACAAAATCATTTAAAACTTCAAGGAATATTCAAACAATCTTAAGAAACACTTTCATTAGTCTAAGCCACATTTTTAATATCCAGCATCTATAATTTGTTAATGCTTCTGCCAGGATGAACCCAGCAGATGTTCAGGTAATCATCATTAAAAGCTCTCCATGACTAAGTAGCATAATGACCTTTATTAATCACTGCATCTGGTGTCTGCCAAATGGGAGAGAAACAATACTCAAGCAGCCCATTTTCAAAGAGTAACAAGTTACTTAAATGAAGATGCTTCAGCACGTTTAAATGACATTTAAATTATATTATGATAGTGCTACAAACAAACATTTAATTCCGAGCACCAATCTAAATAAAATAACTCAGTGAAACCCAAATTGCTCTCTGGAGAATGTTCGTAATGTCTACTGGACAGTCTGTTTCAGTAATAAAGTAATACTGAGAATTGAATGCTCTCAGTACTTAGGCAACTGATTACATTTACCAATTATCTGTCATTTATATGTGCATTCATCACTGATGACAAACTATAGGAAAGTGAACACCAAGCAAGCTCGTGCATGGATCACTGCATTCTTCAAATTAACTTTCTCTAAAACTCAAGATCATAATTTAATAAAAAACAGTACTCAAAAAGTATAAATATGTCTGCTATAAGGTAGTATGTGGATATATGCTCAAAAAGATACTCTAAATCATTCTAAATAAAGCTGGGTGCCATGCTCAGCTATTTCCTACTCTGCTCTCCCTGACAAAACCCAAAAGAGCAAGGATACTTTCAGTGTCTCAGTGTCTCTGAGGTCTAAGGATCTTCCTATGCAAAACCATACATTTGATGTATATCTGCAGTTTTGTAATAATCCACTCTTCGCTGGCATAATGTAAAGTAACACACAAAGTATGTATACTAATAAGCAGATTGTTATATTATACACCACAGGCAAACATCAACTTACAAGTTAGTTTTATGGAATTTTTCACCATGTGGATTCAATAACCCTAAATCAAGCTTTGCTTGCTACATTAAGTGGCATACTTTTGTTTTGATACTATGTTTTCCTGTGTAGTAAGTGTTTGAGTACAACCAGGACAAACACAGGAGATCATTTAAAGAATCAAAAAGCCAGGACCAGAATCCTGTATTAAAGTACCATCTAGAAGGTGCTGACAACAGTGGTTAGCATGACATGGTATTGCATGTACTGAACAGTAATAAATAGAAATGATCTTATTCCTTTCCATAGAGACACATGAACAGAAACAGGGATACTCTCAGAGCACATTTCAGAGACTGCCATAACAGATGGTGGAATGGATTTGGGATTCCTGTCACTTCAGAGAGCACTTAAACAAATATAGTTTTGATATTATAGAAATAAAGTTACCTTTCAAAATCAAATGGATCTTTCAACAAGCACACCCTGAACATTTACTATGAGCATGAGATTCACGTTCTAAGGGAGTTTACACACTGTCTAAGGAAGCCAGCAACTGTAAGGTGCAGGCCAACAAAGGCACTGCTCTATCCAGAAGCCTTGATGTCCATAATAGATGCTGAAAGTATGAGCAGAAATAGTATTCTAAATTATGTGAAAATAAAAAATACACTTAGTTTTTCTTTAAAAGTCAACAAAAATCAGGAGGAACAGAAAGATTATTAAACAACAAATCATAAACTATAATAAATCTGAATGCTGACTATTTAACAAACATTTGATATTTCAACATTTTTCTAACAATTGCCAGATGCTGCTCTAAGCAATTCACAAATGTTGTCTCACTTTGTCCACAATTAAAACCATACAAGAACATACCGGTGCTAGGCAGTAGTGCACATCTTTAATCCCATCAATAGGGAGGCAGAGGCAGGCAGATCTCTGTGAGTTGTGGGACAATCAGGGCTACACAGAGAAACTCCCATCTCAAAATTATAAACAAACAAAAGACCATCCATCTATCCCCTTATATACTCTGAAGAAATTAAGGCATACCAAGAAACTGAGTAACCTGCCCAAAAGCACATGATATTGTAAATACTAGACTCAAAAGGCAAACTCAGGCAGGCAACGAAAAACAGAATCTATGCACTGCCTTGTGACTGTATTGTGGCTACTGAACACTTGCCATGTGCAAATATAACTGAGGGATTAACATATTTTGTCTTATTTAATTTTAATTATCCAAAGAACCACACGTGGCTACTAGCCACCACATGGAGAGTTCTCATCACTACCCAGCCCTGCTACTACTGATCATCTAGAGAAAAGGGAAGTCCCTCGGATAGTCCATCACACTCAATTTTAAGCGTATAATCAATTCAAAGGTAACCTTTCAATAAGTTAAGAGTTTCAAGCTATGACTACAAACTTACTGCCTTATTTCAAAAACGCTGTCCTCTTTCAAAAGTTCTCTCTACCATGTCTATACAATGATACATGAGCCAATGAGCCAATCAGCTTGTTTAGGGCTCATTTACTCAGAGAGAATTTTTTTTTTTTTTTTGGAGGAAAAGAAAAGATCATATGATGCTGTGGGACTATGCTCTTGTACACTGTAAATATTTGTCACTGTAAATACTGGTTTAATAAAATGCTGATTGGCCAGAAGCTTGGCAGACAGGAAGTATAGGCAGGGTAACCAGACAAGGAGAATTCTAAAGAAGAGAATAAACAGAGAAGTTGCCAGCGAGACACAGAGAAAACAAGACAAAAATGCTGCACTGAGAAAAAGTACCAAGCTACATGGCTAAATATAAATAAATATAGGTTAACTTAATAAACAAGAGTTAGCAAGTAATAAACCCAAACAATAGGCCAAACAGCTTATAATTAATATAAGCATTTGTGTGATTATTTGGCACTAAATGGCAGTGGGATTGGCCAGGTGGGGCAGTGAAACTTCTACAAAAGGTGCTCCAATGTGGTGCAAGAGCATCCACATAAAACCTGAGAAAGCTTAAAAAGAGCACTAGAACACAGAAATAAGCCAAACACAGCTTCCTACTTGTGTTTCTCAAGTGGCATTCCAGCTTGACCTGCAACATGGCAGATTTGCAGCTTGCAGACTGAGCTACAACATAGCAGGTTCCCACAGTCCCACATGAGCCTTGGTACAAGCATGAGCTGTATATGACAGATTTAAAGTTTCTGTTCATACAGACAAAAGGGAACAAAGTGAAAAAACGGTTTCTGGGTAGCAGAATTTTCTTAAGAGGGCTCTGTTTGCTGAAGGCAAGCAGAGGAGAAGCTCCTTTCAGAAAAGCTTCCTGACAGCATTAGCAGCAAAAATTTTGAGGCTCTTTTAAGAGGCCCTGCTACCAAACACTTAAATGAAGTTTATGAGCAGCAGGCAGCGGTCCAGACTTCTGTATTTCGCTTGTATGCAATGCTTTTGTCTTTGTGGTTACATTATGACTGCTGCTACTGGAGGAATTGCTTTCACATTCCAGGTAAAGGAATGTGAAAGCAGTACATCACATCTCAAAAGCAAACCTTCCCAGAAATCCCTAGCAAAACTGGCATATAAAAGCTAAGAACAGGGGCTGAGGAGATGACTCAGTGGTTAAAAGTACTTGGCTGTTCTTCCAGAAGACCTAGGTTCAATTCCTAGCACCCACATGACAGCTCACAACTGTCTGTAAGTCTAGTTCCAGAGTATCTGACATCCTCATACAGACATACATGCAGGTAAAAACACCAATGTACATGAATTTTTTAAAAAAGCTAAGAATATCATCATATAGCATTTGAAACTTATAGAAAAGTTCCCCCCACCTCTTTGATAAACCAAGTATTTTCAACATGTCTTGACTTATGACTTTTTGTAAAACTATAAAACTTCATCAAGCTGTGTCCACATTAGAACACAGAATGTGTAATAAATCTCTGTTCGCCTACGGTTACTCAAAATGGCTTCAGAATAAACTCTTTTATTCCCCTTAAGGTAAAATCGGGGAGGGGGGTGTTGTTGTTTGTCTGCATCAACAAAAGTTTTTATCACAAAGAATTGATGTTTGCAAAAATAAATATATTTAGCCCATGACCTACTTTTCTATTGCTATGATAAAACACTAATCAAATGCAACTTGGTTAGTGGAAGGGGTTTATTTGGCTTAGAGGTCCATAATTAAAGGAAGCCAAAGTGGGAACCCAGTGTGGGACCTCAAGACAGGAACTAACCAGAGATCATAGAACTGTACATGCTGCCTTCCTGTGTTCTTTGGGAAGAAAATAAAGAGTGAATCATTCAAATGCAATCACATTTAACATACTTCTGTTTGACAAGCTAGAGAAGGATGTACTACTCTCAAAGATATTTAACCAAATAAACATGAGGTTTTTAAAGAGAAAGCTGGTGCCTGGTCAGCCACAGACCCAGTGGTCAGTCACCTTTATATTTAATGCACATTGAAGAGAGTATGGAGCTTGACTCTTCAGTCTGCTTAACAGCAAGTACTCTACTAGCTTTGCTGAGCGTGGCCCTAGACACAGATGCAGGCTAAGGCAACTTCAGAGGAAACTGTGATGGTTTATTTGCTGTTGAACAAAGTATCACTTTTCCCTTCCATCTCCATGTCACAAGGCTTTACTGTTGTACCTCTGTTCCTGAAGGCTGTGAGTCAAAACACACTGCACATTAGGTTTCTCTGACTAGAAAGACCTCTGAGACAAGACTATCCTAACAACTGCAAGCTTACTAGTCACTGAGTTACAAAACTCCTCTCCCTTGACCAAGATACTCTAACCACTCCCTAGGCTCCTACAAGTCTGTTTACAATCAAGGGAAAAAACTCCGAAAACATCATAAACCATTTACCACAATTATTTCATCCTCAACTTTGATATTCTAATACAAGTCTTCACAAACCTATTTTTCTATCTTATTTACTAACATTAATGCGAACACAGTACTTAAAAATGCCACATTTGCTCTATTGCCCACATTTATATTACATTAAAAGAAGTGTCATTTTAAACATTTTTAAATATTTATTTTATTATTTTGATTGTATGTGCATATACAGGCATTTCTCCACTGTACTTTAAAGTCCTATTACCAATGTTTTACAGTTAGATACACCACTGTCCTCTGTCTGTGGGGTTCCAACAACCTTTTCACAGGGGTTGTACATCAGATATTTCCATTATAACTCATAACAGTAGCAAAATAACAGTTATAAAGTAGCAAGGAAGTAATGTTGTGGCTGGGGGTCACCATAACATGAGGAACTGTATTAAAGGACTGCCACATTAGGAAGGTTGATGACCACTGTTCTACATAGTGCTGCTTTTCTTTTTTTTTTTTTTTTTTTTTTTTTTTTTTTTTTTTTTTTTTTTTTTTTTTTTTTTTTTTTTTAGTGCTGCTTTTCTTAAAGGAATTGCCATTATTCAGAAAAGTTGGTTAGAGAGCTGGCTAAATGGTTAAGAGTGCATGCTGCTCTTATGGAAGAACCAAATACGGATCATTGCACCCATGCCCTGCAGCTCACAACAGCCTTATAACTCCAGTTCTAGTGCTCTGATGCTTCTCTTGCTTCATAGGCACCTACACTTCATTCATGTGCAAACTCACACATAGCCACAGACACACATACTTTAAAAAAATATCAAAATAAGTCTTTAAAAACAAACATTTCCTTTAAAATGAGAAAAATACAACAGCATTTTACAAAGTAACAAATGTAATAAATGTTAATGACACAATTAACAAAGTTTTTTAAAGGTCTATAAGGGCTTCTCAGAGAAAGTATCTTTCTCTATGAGCTTCCTTCATTTTCCCAGTTAGAGAAAATCCTACCTGAACCAAATTGAAAATCTGAGACCAAATCGCACACTATCACCTTAATATGCCATATCTTTTGTCACTGTGCTTTCTATGTTAATATAGTATTTCCTGGCACAGACATACTTTCAAAGCTAAAGAAAACAATATTAGGGATGGAAAGTTGGCTCAGTGGTTAAAAGCACCTGTTCTTGCAAAGAACCTGGGTTTGATTTCCAGCACCCACTTGGAGCCTTACCACCTCCTCAGGCACCAGGTACACATGATTCAGAGATACATACAGACAAAACCCAAAAAACAATCTTCAAGAAATTATATTTTTTTTAAAAAAGAAAACCAGTATTATCCTCTGCCATAGGGACATCCCAAGTAACAGTAATTAAAAACTAGAAGAAACATTTCAATAAAAAGTTCTGACTGTAAAGGTCAAATTATGAATCTGACATTTTCAAACAGATTGAGTACATTAATTATATTCTCCTGAAATAGTAAATGTAGTAAGAATTTTTTAGTGCTTAATTATTAAAATCCTACTACTTAGAGAGGAATGTAGTATACTTCAGAAAGGGGGAGAAAAGAAAGCAGAAAATAGGAGGTAAACAGTTACTAAGTACCCTGAATGAGCAAGCAACACCATCACACTGCGAAGGCAAACAACTGCTCCTCCACCTTCTGAGATGAAAGGTAGTCTGATCACCTAACTATCATGTTCTGTCATGAAATAAATAAAAAGATACTTTCCATGGAGTTCTTTTTTCCAGTTCTACTGTTTGATTGACTTGCTCCTCATAGTATCATTTTATACCATTGGTTTAAATCCATTTATGCAGGATATTTGGAATCTCATAAGTTTGATTTTCAAATGCTAATCATACTATGCTAAAACAAATATTTTTAAAATCTGCATTTGGCATTATCTGAGGTACATCGACATTACCCAACTGTATAAAAATAAAATGCTCTAATACAAACACATACACATGAAGCACTGCAGGCTCACATGTGAGTAGGATGGCACACACATTTGTTAGCTGCCATATTTTGCCCACCGCCTTAACTGATGGCCTGTAGCTGAAAATCCATCCCTAGTTATCACATGAGAGGTTTATTATTTCAAATGTTCAAAAAGTAAAAATATACATGTATGTCTTCTCAGCATATTTGTATCTGCTCATTTTAAGACAGGTAAGTCAGACATGCGATTTAAAGTATGTTTACTGTATAAAATATGCTTCAGGCATATGCTCCAAGTACATGACTGGTTTCAATATAAACAATGCTAATAAAACATGCAATTTTAAACAGAAAAAAAGTGACTGTTTACTAAGAAAGACAAATTCACCATGTACTCACTGGTCAAGTTCTTATCTATTACTATTATTTTATTAGCTATTCACAGAAATAAGAACCATCTACTTCTGTCCTATTACAACCAGACTTCTAGCTTTCTCCCTTGTAATTCTGCAGTGCTTATATTTTAAGAGTAAGAGGATTATAGCAATTATTTGCCTGCTACCAAAATCCTTAACGCAAGAGGATCTTTGCAATGTGAAAACAGTCACAGCAGAGTGTAATAATTCCCTCTTGGTCTCTGTACCTTTTAATAAAATAATATACTTCTAATTTGGAGCTTAAAATATGAATAATGAGCATGTTAACAATCATGCCATATTACCTGGTCCTTTTCAGAGACTGTAAATGCAGAAAGGTAAAAGCACATATGAAAACAGGATGTTTAAAGCTGTTCTTTAGATCGATACTTATGGAAGCCTCTAAGTGCCTTAAAGTGCTCCGGCTGTTCACTCTGCGGATGCTCCTACCTTCCTTCGCTCTGGCTGCCTTTTGCCTTGATGGTGTCACCAGCTCCTTTACAATCTGCAAGACTTGAATCATCGCTAGTTAACAAGCCAAAGGCTCCAGCTGCTTCCACTAGAGATCCAACAGGTTTCATCATCAAGAGCTTAACGCATTTCTGCTCTCTGAATGCTCAAGCACGAACACAGCCCAACTTCAGAGAAATAAATGTTCTGCCTGGATACAATGAAGCTCAGAAGCAGTTAATAGAAAACAACAAGAGAGACAGCTCTGTCTTCCTGAGGAGGGTTTCACCACATGTGGAAAGGCCATCCTCAAAGTCCAAATGTGTGACTGTGCAAAGCACACACCGCTTATGTATCAAACTGAGTAATCTGTAAATTACTCAGCACAGCAAAAACACTCGCACAAAAGCCATGACAAGAGAAACCAAGTCTATGTTATAAATTCTCAAATGATACCACAGATGCTATGTGCAAATCTTTAAGTAAAACCAAAATACCCTGTACTGTCGAAAGCTTTAATACTTTTTCCAATTTCTCAAAAATCTTATATTTGAATCAGAAAATGTAGATAAAAATAAAAATCTATTTTGCTAACTCCAACCTCCCAGATTTGCATAAAAGATAGTGCCTCAAAAATATCCTATAAATTCCTCTCCCCTTCTTCCTCTCTTTCCTCCTCCCCTCCCTTCCTCCTCATACACATCTGACTTCTTAGTACATGAACATGAATCTAAATTCACATACATACAGAAATTCCCCAACGAGTCTACAAATTCACTGGCCTCAACACAGACATGGGCCAAAGACTTCAAAATGCACAAAATCATTGCTTCTGTCATAAAATGGCTTCAACAGAAAAACTGCAGCAATGCTCAATAAATTCTTAGACCTGTGCTTCACAGTCCATTAGCACACAGCAGCCCTTCTCAGAGTGAACCTACAGTAACTTAAGGAGGGGCATCCAGGTTGACAATGCTAAGTGTTCTGTTTATTAAAGTGAGCCCACCAGCAAACATTCCCTTTTGCTGTACACTAACTTTCCTATTTTTCTTTTTTCCTATTCACTATGCTGCTATTTTTAACATCAAGAAATAATGGACCCTAGAGAGAATCGGAGACAGTTCCTTTGCCTTCAGATAGACAGTTAATGACTTATTTGTTTCCCATTTTTCAATTGAAGTAGACAATGAATCCAAATAGTTAAAAGAAAAGCAAAATTTTGCTTCCTTGGCCACCATGACTCCTCTGTGAAAATGTATAGTTTTAGGACTCAGGGCAAAATTTTTAGTTCTAGGAAAAAAAAGCCACAGCAAGTGCATATGTATCAGTCATAACACAGTCACCATCTGGTGTTAACCTCGAGAGAACAGCATACTTCAAACCTGTGACAGCAGGAAAAACTTGTAAAAAAGGACAGAACAGAGCAACTACCTCAACTACTTACTAGCTTTAGTGTACATGTTTGCATTAGTAAATTAGAGTTCAGGGGTTGCAGATGTATCTCAGTGGGAGACTGTCACCCAGCAAAAGGTCCTAGGCTGGGTCCCCAGCTGGGAGGTGAATAGAAAGTGGGAGTGGCTGGAAGGCTGACACATTCAGATGGTCAAGGCATCTCAAACCCAAACTGTGGCCTTTTTAGTAAATCTCTTTGAAGACTGGATATAACAAATCAAACCCCACCCCTTCTAGTCCTCACCCACTTCCTAGGGCAGTTCTGAACAGGTGATAGGCACTGAACACCTAGCACCTCTCTCCTAGAAAGGAAGCTCAATATTGACCAACATTCCCTTTCTCCCTCTTGGAGATCAAACCCAGGGCCATGAAGCAGGTACTTTCCCACTGAGCAACAGCCCTCAAAAGTTTGTTTCTCTCCGATATTCTTTGTTTCTCTCCAATATTCTTCCTTCCATAGTAATGAAGAGATATATGGTACATTATCCTCTCAATAAACATTATGCTTGATGAAAAGAATACAGAACCCATTTTTCATGAATTTCAGTTGCATTATATTCCACCTACTAGATTAGTATTGATTTGAAAATGAAAATCACCACCAAACCATCTTAACCAGAGCATGTAAAATCTCCTTCAACTGATCCTAACATTCAGTAAAGATTCAGGGTCTTTGTTCTAGAAGAATGTCATGGGAAACACTGACTATACAGGGATAGGTGAGCACAGAAGATACAAAACAAGGACTCCATTATGGGGGCAAGGGAAGAAGGGGTAAGAGAGGGGAGAAAGAGAGTCAAAAAAGGAAAAAATTATACTCATAAGGTTCCTCTGAATTGGTAGTTCTCAACCTGTGGGTCATGACCCCCTTAGAAGTCAAATGACCCCTGAAAAGCATAAATATTTACATTATAATTCACAACAGTAGCACAATTATAGTTATGAAGTCAGGATGGAAATAATTTTATGGTTGAGGGTCCCCACAACATAAGAAATTGTATTACAGGGTCACAGCATTATAAAGGTTGAGGACCGCAGCATTAAAAATTCACTTTCTCTCTGCTCTCCTTCGGACAGAGTCTAGCAACTTCCCAACAAGATCAATACTGACTGATGTGACCCCAAGTCTTCAGCAGATCTGCAGCAGACACTTCACTTGTGGAAAATGAGTCTCTGTTGTTTGAACCACTGAGTGTGTTTTTGTTTTGTTTTGTTTAAGGTAGAGTCTACATAGCCCAGGTTGGCTTTGAACTTGTGACTTCCTTGTTATTGCTTATATTACCTCAGCATAGTTTGGCATGATTGAAGGATGTAGGTTGTGTTAGCTTTGCATTGCTATAACAAAACCTCAGATAACCACCTGGAGTGGTTTGAATGAAAACGGCCCTGTGGTCCATACAGAGTGGCATAGTTTAGGAGGCAAGGCCTTGTTGGGGGACATATGTCACTGAGAGTAGGCGTTCAAGTTTCAGAAGCTCAAGTCAGGCCCAGTGTCACTCTCTCTCTCTTTTCTTGCTTCCTACCAATTCAGTAGTAGAACTTCCAGTTACCTCTCCAGCACCATGTCTCCCTGAATGTCACCATGATTCCTACCATGATGATAATGGACTAAACATCTGAACTGTAAGCCAGCCCCAATTAAATGTTGTCATAGTGTCTCTTCACAGCAATAGAAACTCCAACTAAGATACCACCTTAACATGAGAGGAGGATTCCTAAATAGCAACATTATAGAAATATTTACATTATTCTTTATGCTATGTTTTTATAGTAAATATAATTTACTATTTTTTAAATGAAGGAAACACTTCTGGTTTATAAAACATTCATCACCTTATTAAGACGTCTATATGTAGTCTTATCAGCACTGAACCCCGCATCTGCTATAACCCTCACCTCCCAGCTAGGATGGTGCAATAGTGCCACTACTGCCACGAAGGAACTAGCTTGTTGTTGTTGCTGTTTTTGTTTTTTGAGGTAAGATCTGCTCTACTGGAATAAATGTCATGCCTGGTATTTTAGTCCTGGTCAAAAGCTCATCACTGGGAGGCTGTACACCCTACAGTAAAACTTGCTATTGTTATTCCGCTAAATGGCCTGTCAAACTGCTTCTTCTAAGTACTTGTTTATATCCATAGATGTAGGCTTCACTAAGCCTTGGTCAGAGAAGCTTCACTCTAGTGGGAAGAGATACCTAACTGGCCAAAGTGCTGAGAGTAAGTGGGATCTTTGTGTTATGCCTCACCCATTCACCCAAAGCCCACATAACATCATAGAAGAAACAGAAAGAAGTTAAAAGGTGGAGGACAAGGAGGAGTACTATAAAATGCTGTCTTCGGGACATGTCATGACTATGACACGCAAGAACTCATGATAGCTATGGTGTATATGCACAAGACTTGTATAAGATCAAGCCAGCCAAAATCCTAGCACAGATAAGATAGATGATCTCAAGTCATCCTGCCTTACTGAAAATCTACTGGTAGCTGACAGCTGCTGGGGGGCGGAGGATCATTCTTCTTTAAGGATGTGGCCATTGGTAAGTATATCATGCTTCAGTGGATGGTCTCACACCCATGCACCTAAGAGAAGGACTAAATGGACTTAATAATTTAAAAAAGAAGAAAAAGTCATGAGGTTGGGATGGGATGTGTTGGAGAAGACATAGTAGGGGCTGGGGGGAGGAAATGGGTAGCACTAACAATAATAATAATTGTCTCTGTATGTTAAAGATCCATTGGGGCTTGGAAGACAGAAAATATACTATAGTTATTCTTGCTACCTACAGAGAACTATGAGCTGCTGTTTCCTGCAACAGGAGACACTCTTACCTGTTACCCAGAAATTCTGATCCTATTTCCTACATTTATACTTTTGTTACATATTAACATCCCCAAACCAATAACTTTTTGGTAACTCCCAAATGTTGACTTCCTTCTTCTCATTATCATATCCAAATTCCAAAAATGAGACAAGAAAAGAGATGCAATAACTGGAAACAAAATCACTCTCTACTCTGCCCCCATCAGACAATCAACTTCATCCACCTACTTTTTCCAGATTAAAATACTAGGCAAAAACATTTCAGGTAAAAGAACCAATATCAAGAAGTGACTGATAGTAAAAGGTAGAAAGAAAATTAGCTAGACAAAGGAAAGAAATCTTTTCATAGCTTCACATGCCAAAAAAAAAAAAAGAAAGAAAGAAAGAAAGAACAAGACTACATCTGGTCCTTTATGAATTGTTTCTCTCATTCACTTAGTAAAATCCATGAACACATGAACAAATTTTCACTGGGGCATCTTGTTTGGTCCTAAGTATGAAGAAGTTCAAGAAAATCAGTGTACTACAAAAGATAAACAATAATTCTATAGGAACAGCAAACGATGCTATGTAAATAATTCAATCGACAGCACAGAATCTTAAGGAATTATATACTAACTTCATAGGTTTTAATAGTCTTCTTTTTGTCAATATGTACCTTTCAGAGATTTTTTTTATTAGTAAAAATAATGCCATGTTCCAGTGTAGAAAAACAAAACTAAAAAAGAACCAAAATCGAAAAACAACTTTTCATGTCCGCCATATAAAAATAAACATCATTTAACAACTTTCTGACTGATTCAGGTATTCCTTACTACTGGTGCTACAACAATGTGATAGTGTTACACATATTCTTTCTAAACATTTTATCAACACCATCTTTATGCAGTAAACACAAACAAGGACACCAGCACTGTGTTCCACATATAAACCCTTTTGATCTCATGAATAACAACCTGGCATCATTTATTCTTAGAAACAGTTCAGAAAGTTGGTCTTTTAACCCATTTTCAAGATAATAATTTTTACTTTCCTGGAAATGCATTTTAGAATTAAGCTGCTGTCATTTTCCCCCAAGGAAAACAATGTGAGAGGCTGTATTTCTTATGACAAAAATAATATATAATACTTGAGATGGCAAATGATCCACAAATAGAAAAAGACTACTGAAAACCAAACTATAAATCCATTTCTAAGTAACACCCTTTGAGCCACCAAATTAGTGTACATACTTTGTTTCTTTATCATTCCACTGAATTTTTAAAAGAAAGGCATGTCATTCTGTCCTAAAATTTTAAAAATCAATCTCTATAAACGACATATGAAATACAACATGGTAGTTATAAAAAACATACAGATTGTGGGCGACTTTTTCTACACCTTTTTCTGCACCTAAAATCTGTAACACTATATGCTCAAATAGTGTTTTAATTCACTTAAAAATTAACACTGATTTCCTTATGCAAGAAATGTAAATTTCTGTTTAGTCAGTTAAAGAAATGGTCAGTGTTACTGCTGGAGAGCTAAACATGATGGAGATCTAGAGACCACAAAGGTGCAGCCCTTGCCCCCACCCACCCCAGGCAGGGAAATCCCTTTAGAGAAAAGTCCAGACCAGACCCAGAAGACTTCACCCATCATGGAAAGACACTAGCTAGCACTGAGGATAACACTCAGTGTCTGCTATTGTAAGTTTTCTCAAAAATGCCATCCATGGGGCTGGAGAGATGGCTCAGTGGTTAAGAGCACCGTCTGCTCTTCCAGAGGACCCGGGTTTGATTCCCAGTACCCACATGGCAGCTAACAACTGTCTATAGTTTCAGTTCCAGGCAAACACCAAGGCAAATAAATAAATAAATAAATAAAGTTTTTTTTAAAAAAAAAAATGCCATCCATACACATGGCCTTGATTTTTACCAGTCATACACAAGCAAGTAGGTCCTGCTTATGTATTTACTAGACCATAACAAAGGGAACCAATGAAGACCTCAAACAAAACATAAGGACACAATGTCAACCTTAACTAATACATAACATCAATCCCATTTCCATTTCATTCTTTTATAATCTGAAGCATGACTATTTCTAAAAAGACATTATGGCACCAAACGTTCCATATTTATCCATGGAACATTCCATGATATAAATCTTGATAAGCATTAAGTATCTAATCATAATCTTTTATATTTTCTTAACATTTGATCCTAAATGTTTTCTTCCTATGAAAAGGAAGTAACCTGGTTTAACTGCAGAGTTCAAGAATGAATAGTAACCCATTAGAGTGGTGGTTCTCAACCTTCCTAATGCCTCGACCCTTTAATATCATTTCCCATGTTGTGGTGACCCTGCCATAAACTTATTTTTGCTGCTACTTCATAACTATAATTTCCCTACTGTTATAAATCATATTGTAAATATCTGACATCCAGGATAACTATATGCAACACCTGTGAAAGAGTCGTATGACCCTCTAAAGGGATCATGGCCCACAGGTTGAGACCTGGCTGCATTAGAGGCTTTGTTTCACTTGACTTCCTAATTTCTGGGTCACAGTCATAATACAAAAACATCACATTTCCATTTAAAAACAAATATCCTGGACCAGCAGGTAAAGCTACTATCCAAGCCTGAAGATTTGAGTCCCATCCCCAGGATGACAATGATGATGACGAAGGCAACCAAGATGAGGACGAGGATGACGAAGGATTCCAGCAACTTGTCCTCTGACCTTCACACACCAGACACACACCAGACAGAAAGACAGATGACATATATTCAAAAAACAAAACCCACTAATTTGTAATTCAATGCTTGAAGTGGGAATGGAATCTTGGAATAAGAATTAGAAGTTCTGCTCATTCTATTTCTATTTCTGACCTGTTGTAACTTCCAGCTTATATATAGGCTACAAAGAATTATATATATACCATTTTATATTAATTTGGAGAACATAGAAGCTAGGAAACCAACTCTCTAGTCCTGAAAAATGAGACATACTTCATTCATACAGATGATATAAGTTCCCTTAACAAGAAATGTCTATGTATATGAAATGAAGCAAGTGGTAGTACAGCTGTCCAGTTGCTAGATAAAAAAATTAAAGCTGGACACCCATCATAAATTTGCTTATTATTGGCAGTCCTATAACAGATACCTCTTCCTCAGCTATACTTCCACTGTTTCTTGAAAAGTGAAAAATAATATTTTCAGATAGAAATTCAACTTTAAAGAAGCTAATAAAAAAAGATGTGAACTTTTCTAAATGTTACATCATTTCTAATCACAGATTCAAGAAAAAAAACACAAAAACATAACTCTGATTGAAGATTAAAATAAAGAATGTTAATTTGAAATATATATGTATCTGAAATCTGACTGCCAAGAGAGCCAATAGAATGAACCAGAAAGCATGTGGCTACATCTGAAACAATGAACTTCTAAAAGTGGCCAGGACACAAGTTTGGAGCAACACACGCAGATCTGAAGAATGGTTCTCTTAAGACATACCTGAATAAAAATCCTAGTCATAAACACCAGAGTACAAGGCTTCCAAATGATCCACTCCAATCCACATACATACAAATAAACAAAGTTGAAGGCCAGTTGAAGGCGAGTAGTAGCAGTGGGAAGGCAATTAAAGACAGCAAGCCATCTGCCCTACCCAACAAGGCATAAAGCGTTCCATCCCAGACTCCTGGGGCTCTGAGAACTTGAAGAGAACCACCATTATGAAACTCTTCTCTCAATAAAACATTAAGAGTTCCCTTAAGAATGAACTGACTTCAATGAAGCCATTGCACACACAAACAGAGTCTATGACTGCATGCATAAGACCCGCACAATATCAGACCAGCCAAAAATCCCAGCATGGACAAGACAGGGGCTCATGAAGCCCCATCAGTAATGTGAGGAGTTACTGGCAAGTGGCAATAGGCTGAGGGTGGGGAAGAGCAGTTTTCTTTAAGGATGTCACTCCAGTAGATGGTCCTACACCTATGCTCACATACACAACACTAAGTGAACTCTGTGGGTTTGAAAAGAGAGAGAAGCTGGGAAAGAAAAGTAGTAGAGGAAAAGAAATGGAATAATCTGGTCGAAATACATAATATGCATGTATGAAAATATCAATAAAAAATAATAAAAAATGAAGTATCTTAAAACTATTATAAAGACGTCATTGATCTGTTATTCCAAAATATTTTACTGAAGTTAATTCATATATCAAATTTGTACACATTTTGTAATATATTGTATGCCTAAAAATTTTTCTTAATGGCAGCCCTACAAAAACTGACAATTAATGTAGCTTTGGAGAAATAATACATAATGATTTGCAACATTAACTAATAAAATAATTTTAAAAGCTGAAAAAGCTATTACTACTTTAGTAATTTATGTTTATGCTAAAACTCTACATGACTTTTCATCAAAGGAAACCAGAATTCCATCAAAAACACTTTAATGACAAATGTCTTTCATATAGTAGTGTATGAAGGAAAGAAAAGGAAACAGAGGGGTGAGAAGGACATGAAAACGGGGGGTGGGGGTGGAGGGGGATATAAATGACTAATAAATCTCGGTTCAAAGTCTATGGGAATTTGAGCACTATTTTTACAATTTTTCCTTTAAGTTTGGTAAAAGTATCAAAAGTAGAAACAAAAAACAAAATCAAGCTATCAAATATCACAGCTGAATATACTGTATAAAACTGCATTTGGCTCTATTTAGTCGATGACAGTATCAAATTAAGAGCTATTCACTTTCCAACAGCAAAAAGATAAATCAGCTAAAACACTCCATAGTCAGTGGGTGAGGTCATACAATGACGTTCATTCAGTTCAGAAGGCAGCAGTACAAATTTCCTGAGAGGCAGTGCTAGCAGGAACTCCTTCCCCGGCCGCCCCCCCACCACCACTGTGGTTTAAGGAGATAACGTTCAACAGGGGCTGTAGCACACACTACTTTCCCCGTCCACAAAGTGCCAGGAATTCCCCTGATAACTGCCATCTACAAAGTCCCCAAACATCCACAGACTCATCTCTTACAATCAGTATCATCGCAGCAACACGGAAGATGTTGGCTGAGTGACAGGACAGATACACCAGTATTTAAGTACAATTCAACTTAAATTTTCTTTTAGTTTCCGGCCTACTTGAGGTATGCAGTTATTCTATTTCTAGGCAGACTATTGTTCTAGAAAGAATTGTTAACAAATATCAAAGGACAGTATCTATTACTGCCCATTTCTCCATGATCAAGACTAGCAGAATTTCTAAATTATCACTAAGGGACTCTGTGATTTACTCAATTTATAGCATTATCTACCAAAACACACATTAAAAAAAACTGTTCTCCTCACTGTACTAAAAAACCACCAATATACTATACCAAATATCAAGCTCATTTCTTTACCTTAGCTTAATGAGAGATGTTTCCTATGCAAAAGTGACCTTAAAGAGAGAGAGAGAGAGATAAAGAGAAAAGAAATGTATCCTATTATGTAGGCCAAAGGGCAGGATCAAACACATCACATGCTGTCCTTATTGACCCAGTCAGAAGAGAGCTGACAGCCAAACGACTTACAAAACATATGTTATAATTTCAAAGTAAAACTTTCCTGATGAAAGTGAAATAAAATACAGTACAGAAAATAGGGTTTCAACATGAAGCTTTGAAAAAGAAAATTAAGTATAACTTAATTGCTTTTATTTTTGTGCTAAACACTGCATATATGGGAGCTTTCTTTGCTATAATTCTATTAATAATCTAAGATACCCACTTCCCTATTTCATCTTTGGCCTTATGTGATAAAATAAACTAAATAAATGCAAACTATGCAAGTACAAAAAAGCAATTAAATTTAACAATCCACAATAAAATTCAGTGTCATAATAGCATCATCACAGGTAGTCAGCTCAGAATTTGCTAGAATAGATATCAGCAAGAATTCAATCCGTCAGCAAATTCTCAAGTCCTAAGGGCTGGGGCTTCCCAACTGCTATTTCTGGACTAAGCCAGTGCAGGTAGATAAAACCATCCCTTGCTTAGAACACAAGATGGCCAGGCCTGCAGGATCAAGGCAGGTTGTTTCCAACCTTCATCCATTTATCTCACGTGCTGTTCAAAAATTACTGTGTTCTATGTGTTTCCTGACATGAGCTAGGGAACCTTCCAGGTAAAGCTACTAACATATCTAAACATCCAATCTTTCCTCTGAAAGATTTTGTAACCCTACAAAAATGCTAAAGAAAGTAATCATTAATAACCAATGATTCCTACCCACATCTAGGTTTAGAAATTCTATCTAGATCTTAATAATATATGATACTACCTTTTAAATTTTAACTATACTTCCATGCGGATTATTTTTTTTCAAAACAAGAATTTGTTACATTCAAGTTCCAGTTCCTGAGATTTATAACTCCCTAGAAATGCAGCACATAATGACCACTGTGATAGTTCCTTAGACTACTTTTATTATGGTCAAAAACAACTTCTTTTTCTACTCAAAATTGTCATGAAAGGGAAATATTACCCAGTCTGATTCAAACAAAGTTTGAAAAGAACCAAGGTCTAAAAACAAATTAGCAAAAGCAGATACTGCCTAGGTAACCAACTTTTTAAATCTACAATAAAAGCATGGACTTTTCTGAGTAATTTGTCCAGAATGAATCTTTAGTCACTCCCATAACTGAAATCTTTAACACCATAAGCCCTACTGTGAAGGACCAGGATCCTGACTTCCTCTCCTCCAGATTTTTCTTTCCCAATGTCCCTTCCCATCTCTCTATGCTAGAATGTTCAGCCCCTCAGTGCACCTCTGTGGAGTCAACCAAGAATATTCTCCTCTGCCACCCTCTACACACAGTCTTCTTAGAAGAACACCTTAAATTTCATCTAAAAAATATTAATAGCACAAACTAAAGACACAAATATCTGTAATATTTATTTAGTACTTAAATGCCAAGAACAGTGTTTGCCCTCAAAGAGCATATGGATCAGAGAAAGAAAGCAACAAGCAGCTGAACCTTAAAGTTCACTGAACACGTGACAAGTACAACAGGCTGGCCTGGCAAGTAATGAGGACCAGGGAATGACAGAGAGGGGGGACACTAGGAACGAGGGGGGTAAGCAAAGGCTGGTTAATGTGAAATATGGAGCCATGACTGTATGCTAACACTGACAGTGAAACCCCAATGACATTCTTCATTCTTTGGGGCTCTGCTTCTCACAAAAGACACACAGAAACAGATATTTTAACAAAATAAGACAAAGCACTAAGATGACACAACTATGCTCCAAAGCATGTTAACACATGTATACAGATCAAATATGATGAGACAACTGAAGCCGCTCTGCCCCAGGGCAGGAAAGGTGGCAGGAAGCTGTACCTTGGGGCAGCTACACATATAAACAAGGCCAACATCCAGGCCCTTCACCTCAAAACTGGACCGGCAATGCGTTCTTCCTCACTGTAAAACTCACAAAAAGGCTTCTGCCAACTGTGCTGAAGCTACAGCTTAGAGGAAGATGCTGAACTAATGCCAGCTGACTCAGGGACTGGGGCTCTGGCCCACTAACACAGACCCGATTCTGATCTGTGGATTCTAAAGCCAGGCACAGACAATGACATATCTGCTAAACAGCAGGGACATGGAAGGAAAACATGAAGTCCAATAGAAAAACATCAGAGTGTGTCTGCTAAGTAACAAAGATGGACAAAACAAACCGATCTGAAGATCTTCAAATTAAGCCCTAAGGCAACTTCAGAGACATAAGGGCATTTAAAAAAAAAAAAAAAAAATGAACAAACAAACAAAAGAGACATTTAAAAAGAGAACCAATTTTAAATAAAATAACCATTTAAATGTTAAAACAAAACAGGTTACAATACCACCTAGCAGGCCCCTATTCTACCTCCAACACCTTCAACAGTGAGATCAGAAAAACACAAGTTACCTGTCCTCAGAAATTCATGTCACAATGATGCTAATAAAGCTCTAAAACTATGAAAACAAGTTTAGTTAATTTTCAAGAGGTTTTTAAGTTTAAAAATCTTGCAACTTTCATGTTACTTTTTCATGAACTCATGACCATCTTCACTGGAGCTTGGGTTCCTATGAGATAACCTCATACAAAAGTTCATGACTGGAACTGAACAGACATGTAACCTCTTCCTAATCTAGACCTAAATGCCTCTAGCAACTAATCCTCTTTACTCAAAGTACCCGAACCAAAAAAAAAAAAAAGAAAAAGTAATGTTTTAAAACTCAAAGGTGTCTTTCTACAATTATCTTTAGTAGAAAGACTCAAAAATTTAAGTAGAAAAATTAACTAAAAAAAAAAATCTGCCTTAATTCATATTAAGGTAAACACAACCAATATAAACAGTACACAAAAGTGTAAATTAACATTCTAATAAGGAAATGCTCACACTATCCCAGAGTTTCCATAATCAAAAACTCTGTACTTCTAACATCCATTTAAGACCTGATTCAGAATAAATCCCCAGTTCTTTCTTCAAAACAGTTAATGACAATAAAATCTAGTTCTGCTCACAAGCAAAAATGAACAGAAAATACAACATACACTGTCTCCTTAAAACTGAGAAGATAAAGTTTTTTTCAAATCTTCTGAGTCCAAGGTAGTCTTGTTCTCTTGCTCCATTAAAAGCATTGATAGATTTTTGTGGTTTTATATAAATATATAAATATATAAAACCCTGTTGCCCAAGAATGAAATTTTACACAATAAAACCTCTCTTAGTTATGGTCCGCTCCAATATTCCCTCTTATACTTTTAGAGTCATTTCCCAATAGAAAACAGAAAGTCAATAGCTCTTAAGAGATAGACTTAGTCAGCTAATAAGCTAATGCTAGGTTCCCTCATCACATTTAACTCTTACCCTAAGCCAAACATCAAAAGGTGTCTCCCAGTGCCTTAACAGACAGGTCACAGCACTGGAGAGAAGTAACTTACTCTCTCAGAAAGTGACATGATAGTAACATGCTTCTTCTTTTGTTAAGTGAACACTACAAATGCTCCTGAGGCAGCAGAAATTAAAGCAAGCAGGACACTTACTCATGACTGGAAAAGTCTCTGTGTGTTGTCCCAATCCAGTATTAAACCAAAATCTACTGTCCAGGGCTTCTCAGAAGAATACATATCCTGTTCTGGAAACAGAAAAGAAAAAAATCAGAGTTTCTAAAGGTCAATGTTTAAAGTTTCCTAAAAGGAAATGATAATGACTTTAATTCAGTTTTTCTACTATCTATAGAACCCTTAGTTCTTCACTTTTAAATATAGATTTAAATAAAGATTACTACTAATTACTACCCAATTCACAGATCCCTTTTTCTAAAACAAATAAGTTCAAGAATTAAGACTGTAGATGCAGGAGCTTAGTATGCAGAAGATAACTACCAGATCTGCCAGATGTTTACTATATAGAAAGCAACTGCCATTAATTAAAAAAAAAAAAAAAAAAAAAAGCTTGTCTTTGGCAGTAACGTTACTCCCAACTAATGAAGTCAAGAAAAAGAAGAGTGTTCTACCTACGGTAAATAAGGCATACATCATTCCATGCCTTGCTAAGTCTATTTTGATTGCATACAAAGTATTTATATAAGCCTCAAAAAAGGACCACGAAAGTTAACTGCTATAAACTTTCTCTAATGATGTCCATTTCCTCATTATAAACATAATATGAGTTCACATTTATTTAGTTATGTGCAGCACATAACCTTTCAAGGCATTCTTTCTAAGTATTTAAAAAATTATTTGGTAAATAAACTGAAATTTTTAGATTTAGGGTTTTTTGTTTTTTGGTTTTTTTTTTTTACTCAAGTGTAACATAAACCATTGCTTTGTATTGTATGGGTATCAACACTAAAACACACAAGCCTTAACTAAAATTTGAATTATAAAATCTTCCTCAACTGATTAACACATTTTCAGATGAGGCATAAGTACTAGTGGTATTTTTAAACAAAAACATGAATGCATAAATGCCTTCCTAGATTTAATACATAATTTTACAGCTCTGTAATTCAATACGAAATGCACACTTGCATAATTTCCTTCATAAACCAGTAAACTACTTCCCGCAATCATTGAAAGTGACACTTCATTTTCTAAATCACCCAAAAAAACAGCAAAGTCGTAAGCCCTCAGCTATGAATCAAAGTTAGGGTAACACTTTTAAAGATCAGCCTGCTGTACCCATGTACTGTACTCAGACTGCATAAGACATATAAGCAGCACATTTATACAATGTAGAAATCGCATCAGCATGTGCATGAACCACATGTTGCCTACACTGTAGTTAACCATGGTATATAATCATAGTTTGGCCATCCTGTCACCTGATCCCAGCCCACAGGCTTTCTTCATCTGTGCATTAGCCAGTGATTACCATTTCCAGATAACCCAATTATCCCAAGGAAATGAGTGTTGTGGTAGATCTACAGTCACATATAATCCCACGTTAGCTTCAGGTACACACTCAAAGTTTCTCACAATAAACACACTTCTTGATGGTACTGCATTAAGCTTATTGGATTTGATTTCCCTCCTTGGAAACTAAGGAGCAGAACATGCTGAATGACAATAGAGAAAGACAGCCAAATGTCACAAAAACACCAAGTAGATAAAACATTCACAGAGATCCCAGGAGTCCACATGCATTCATAATTAAAGCAACTACTCTTTGCCTGGGCTTATGTTTATATACATTTTTAATGTTATGTTTTCTAAATGGTAATATCAAAGTACCGTGTAGAATGTAATTAATGCCCTCTTCCTGCCATGCTACAGAGATAGAGATATAAATGACGAGAACAACAAAAACACTGAAGCACTGAAGTTTCAAGTTAAAAATATTGTATTCAAAAATCTAGGCACATACTTATCACAGGAAACAAATCTCAATAAGTAAAGCACACAGAAGCTGGAAATGAAGGCATTAAAAATACTGACTAAAACAGAGATATGGCTGTAAAAACTATGCCATGCTTACGCTAGGGTCTAATCAGAAATGATCATGGAGCTAGGGGCAAGGGTCAGCAACAGAGCACTTTCTTGGCATCTACAATCCCTAACATCATATCAGAGAAAGGAAGAAAGAGAAATTTCACAGCAATTTGTCCAACTGTAAGAGAGAAAGGGAAGGGGAACATATCACAGTGCTGCTTGTACTAGCAAAAGAAACAGAATACAAAATTTCTACAGAAGAATTAATTACATCATTTATTTATCACTTAGCATTATGAAGCAGTGAAATAAACCAAAAGTATGCATATCAACCAAAAAACTCAGAAGTATTACTGATATAGTCATGTCTACTCTATTATAAAAGTACATATACAATGATATTAAGGATACATGAAATTATTTGTATGTTACAGAATTTATAATGTTAACAATGCACTATTTAGAGATATTTGCATACCTAAGTGCTATAAAGAGAAGTAAAGGAATATGAGGCTGATTGTTCCTCAAGACAACAGTGGGCTGGGATAGGATGCTGTCTCATTCTGGAACATACTGGTAATGTCACTTAAGGAGAGGAAATAAACTCAATGAATGTTACTATGCTAGTCTTTATGCAATATGTAATGGCTTCATAAATCTTGCATTTTACAGTATTCTAATATAAAAAACAAAAACTTTCCAAAGGTACAAAAAATTTAAACACAAATAACATAAACAAGTAGGCCCATTTATAAAGGTGTTAAATGCAGTTATAATTTCTAAACAGCAATTAAGAGACAGAAACAGTTGTAGTGACTCACTCATTCCTTAGGAGTAAAAGACAAAAAGCCAAGTGAAGAGCAGCTCTACTACAAACTGCAAGATAGGTTTTCTGGGATGTTTTATTCTGTTTATGTGGAAAGATCTGATTAAAAATTATCCATATACAAAACAGCTGCTACCCAGAGAGTTGTAACAATTATGCTGTCCAGCCACTGGAGTGCCTTGCCTCACCTTCACAGCTGTGGAATTCTATATACTCCTTTTCTAGTAGCTAATTTTTCTAAATTACTATTTGTTGAAAAGTGATTATTCTCCTCACTTCCACAAAATGCTTAAGAAAATTCCCTAAATTACAGCATTAATATCACAAAATTTTAAATTTAAATGCCCATGCCTATGAAGATACAAGAAGCTTACAGAACACCAAACAAAATGGACACTTTTGTTTGGTCCTCTCACCACATAATGATCAAAATATTAAACCTACATAATAAAGAATATTAAGAGCTGCAAACAAAACACCCCAAGTAACATAAAGGCAGACTCATCAGAATAACAAGCAACTTCTTAATAGTGACTCTGAAAGCCAGGAAAGTCCTCGACAAATGTTTTGCCAACAGTAAGAGAACAGGGATGCCAGCCCAGGCTACTATACCCAGCAAAATTTTCAATCACCATAGATAAAGAAGGCAAGATATTCCATGACAAAACCAGATTTAAACCTATCCACAAATTTAGCCTTACAAAAAGTGCTAGGAAAAAACTCCAACTCAAGGAAATTAGCAGCATTTACAAAGTCATAGGCAATAGATAATCTCATGCCAGCAAATCCCAAAGAAAGGAAACTCCCACACACTATTACCATCAACAAAACCAAAAAAAAAACAACAAGAAATAACAATCACTAGTCATTAATTTCTTTTAATATTAATGGACTCCTTTCACCTATAAAAAGATGCAGGGCTGGAGAGATGGCTCAGCGGTTCAGAGCACTGACTATTCTTCCAGAGGCCCTGAGTTCGATTCCTAGCATCCACATGGTGGCTAACAACTGTCTGTAAATCCAAGAGCTGACAACCTTACACAGTTATACATGCAGGCAAAACACCAATTCACATAAAATAAAAATAAATATTAAAAAAAAGATGCACACTAACAGAATGGATACAAAAATAGGATTCATCCTTCACCTGCATACAAGAGACACACCTCAACTTCAAAGACAGACATTATCTCATAGTAAAGGGTTGGGAAAAGACTTTCTCATCAAATGAACCTAAGAAACAAGCTGATATAGCTATCCTACTATCTAACAAAATAGACTTCAAACTAAAACTAATCAAAGGAGATAGAGAAGGACATTTCATATTCATCACAGGAAAAATCCACCAAGATAAAATCTCAATTCTGAACATTTATGCCCCAAATACAAGGGCACTCACATATGTTAAAAAAAAAAAAAAAAAAAAAACTTTACTAAAACTTAAATCACACATCAAACCCCACACACTAATAGTGGGAGACTTTAACATCCCACCCTCTCTAATGGATAGATAGGTCTGCCAGACAGAAACTTAACAGAGAAATAAGGGAACTAATAGATGTTATGACTCAAATGTGCTTAACAGAACATTCCACCCACCTTCTTCTCAGAACCTTCTCAAAAATTGACCACATATTCAGTCACAAAGCAAATCTCAATAGATATAAAAAAAAATATGGAATAACCCCCTGTATCTTATCAGATCACCATGGCTTAAAGTTAGAATACAACAACACAAATTGCAGAAAGCCTACAAACTCATGGAAACTGAATAACGCTCAACTGAATCACCACTGGATCAAGGAAGAAATAAAGAAATTAAAGACATCTAGAATTGAGTGAAAATGAATGCACAGCACACCCAAACTTATGAGACACTATGAAAACAGTACTAACAGAAAAGTTCATAGCTCTAACTGCCTACAAAATGGATTTGAAAAAAAATCTCATACAAGCAACCTCACAGCACACCTGAAAGCTCTAGAACAAAAAGAAGCAAATGCCAGAGGAAATAGAGACCGAAAATAATCAAATTCAGGACTGAAATCAATAAAATTGAAACAAAGAGAATACAAAAAAAATCAATGAAACAAAGAGTTGGTTCTTTCAGAAAATCAACAAGATAAACAAACCATTATCTAAACTAACCAAAAGGCAGACAGAAAATATCCAAATTAACAAAAATCAGAAATGAAGAGGGGGACATAACAACAATCACTGAGGAAATCCAGAGAATCATTAGTTCTTCAAAAATCTGTACTCCACAAAGTTGGAAAATCTAAAAAGAAAATGGACAACTTTCTCAATAGGTACCACATACCAAAATTAAATCAAGACCAGATAAACAATTTAAATAGACCTATAACCCACTAAGGAAATATAAGCAGTCATTAAACATCTCCCAACCAAAAAAAAAAAAGCCCAGGACAAGACAGTTTTAGTGCAGAATTCTACCAGATTTTCAAAAAAGAGCCAATACTAATACTCCTCAAACTGTTGTGAACAATAGAAACAGAAGGAACACTGCCAGACTCTTCCTATGAGGCCACAGTCACCCTGATACCCAACCCTCACAAAGACACGCAACAAAGAAAATTACAGACCAATCTCCCTCATGAATATTGGTGCAAAAGTACTTAATAAAACACTGGCAAACCAAATCCAAGAACACATGTAAAATAAATAAATAAATAAATCATCCACCATGATCTAGTACGTTTCATCCCAAAGATATAGAGATAATTCAACATACCAAAACCAGTCAATGTAATCTACCATATAAACAAACCCACCACATGATCATCTCATTCGATACTGAAATTTTTTCAACAAAATCCAACACCCCTTCATGATAAAAGAAACCAGTGATACAAGCAACATACCTAACATAATAAAGGCAATATACAGCAAGCCAACACCAAAATAAATGGAGAGAAACTCAAAGTGATTCTACTAAAATCATTAATAAGACAAGGTTATCTACTCTCACCATATCTATTCAATATAGTACTCAAAGTTCTAGCTAGAGCAATAACATAAAAAAAGGAGATCAAGGGGATGAAAATTGGAAAGGAAAAAGTCACACTTTCGCTCTCTGCAGATATGATAGTGACCCCAAAATTCTACCAGGGAACTTCTACAGGGGATAAACACCTTTCAGTAATGTGGTGGGATACAAGATTAACTCAAAATAATCAGTAGCCCTCCTATATATAAATGATAAACAGGCTGAGAAAGAAAACAGAGAAACATCTCCCTTTACAAAAACCACAAATAACATAAAATATCGTGAAGTAACTCTAACCAAGCAAGTGAAAGACCTGTATAATTTAAGTCTTCGAAAAAAGAAATTGCAGAAAATAGAAAGATCTCCCATCCTCTTGGATAGGTAGGATCAAAATAGAAAAAATGGCAATTTTACCAAAAGCAATATTCAAATTTTCAATGTAATTCCCATCAAAATCCCAACACAATATTTTTTAAATTATTTATTAATTTATATATATATATGTATATATATATATATATACAGTGTTTTGCCTGCACACCAGAGGAGGATGACAGACCTCATTCTAGATGGTTGTGAGCCACCATATGGTTGCTGGGAATTGAACTTGGGACATTCTGGAAGAGCTGCCAGAACTCTTAACCTCTGAGCAACCTCTCCAGCCCACCCCCCAATAAAATTCTTTACAGATCTTGACAGAACAATACTCAACGTCATATAGAAAAACAAAGAACCCAAGATTGCCAAAACAATCCTATATAATAAAGAAACCTCCAGAGGCACCACCACCCCTGACTTCAAGCTCTACTACAGAGTCATAAAAATATTACTACTACAAAATAATAAAAATAGCATGGTATTGACATGAAAACAGACACATGCAGCAATGAAATCGAACTGAAGACCCTAGCATTAATCCACACACCTATGAACACCGGGTTTTTGACAAAGAAGCCAAAATTATACAATGGAAAAAAGAAAACATCTTGAACAAAGGGTGCTGGCATAAATGGATGTGATAGGTAGAAAAATGTAAATAGATCCATATCTATCATATACACAAAATTCAAGTCCAAATAAATCAAAGACCTCAACATAAATCCAGTTATTCTGAATCTGATAGAAAAGAAAGTGGGATGTAGTCTTGAATCCACTAGCACACAAGACCATTTCTTAAATATAACACCAGTAGCACAGACACTGAGAGCAACAATTAATAAGTGGAACCTCCTGAAACTAAGAAGCTTCTGTAAGGCAAAGGACATGGTAAGTAAAGTAAAACAGCAGTCCACAGATTGGGAAAAGATCTTCACCAACCCTACATCTGACAGAGAATTGATCTCTAAAATGTATAAAGAACTCAAGAAACTAGACACCAAATCAAATAATCCAATTTTAAAATAGGGTACAGATCTAAACCAAAAATTCTCAACAGAAGAATCTCAAATGAAGGAAAGCATTTAAGGAACTGCTCAACATCCTTAGCCACTAGGGAAATGCAAATCAAAACAACTCTGAGATACCATCTTAAACCTGTCAGAATGGCTCAGATCAAAAACACAGATTACAGTTTAAGGAGGATGTGGAGTAAGGGAACATTCTTCCACTGCTGGTGGGAGTACAACCTCAACCGAAGAAGGGATAAAGAAAATGTGGGCACACTTATACAATGGAGTATTTCTCAGCAGTAAAAAACAATGACATCATGAAATTTGTAGACAAATGGATGGAACTAAAAAAATATCCTAAGTGAAGTAACTCAGACCCAGAAAGCCAAACTCAATATATACTCAGACATAAGTGGATATTAAATATAAAGCAAAGGATATCCACAGCCCCAGAGAACCTAGATAACAAGGAAGACCCTAAGAGGAACAAGGAAGGATCGCCTAGAAAAGACAAAGACAAGATCTCATGGGTAAACTAGGGGCAGTGGTGAAGGACTAGAGGAGGGAATGGAGGATGAAAAACATGGTTAAATTGGTGAGGGACAGAGAGGGAGAACAATGAAAGAGATATCATGACAGAGGGAGCCATTTGGAGGGTAGGGAGAAACCTGGTGCTAGGGAAATTCCCAGGAACCCACAAGGATGACCCCAGCTAAGACTCCTAGCAATAGTGAGAAGGTGCTTGAAGTGGCCATCTCTTGTAATCAGATTGGCAACTACTCTAATTGTCATCATACCTTCATCCAGTAATTGATGGAAACAGATGTAGAGGTGCTAAGCACTGGGCCAAGCCTGGAGCTTAGTCAAAGAGAGGAAGGAGGGGTTATATAAGCAAAGGGGGTCAATAGAGAAGCCCACAGAGACAACTGACCTCAGCTAGTGGGAGCTCAGGAACTCTGGATTGACAGCTGAGGAGCCTGCAGGGGATGATGTAGGCCCTGTGAATGAGAGTGACAGTTGTGTGAGTCCTCTGGCAGTGAGACCAGGATCTATTCCCAGTGAGTGAACTGGCTTTTGCAGCCCTTTACCTATGGTGGAATGCCTTGTTCAGCCTTGATGCAGGGGAGGGAAGAGCTTGGTCCTACCTTAACTTGATGTGTCAGGATTTGTTGACTCTCCATGGGAGGCCTTACCCTCCCTGAGGAGTGGGTGGAGGGTGGGGGAGGAGGAGGAGGAATGAGAAGAAACTGTGGTTGGTATGTAAAATGAAAAAAAATAAAGTAATAATTTTAAAAAAAACTTAAATGTCCAATAACAAATAATTGACTAGATTGTTCATTAGTAGTAGTCTCTCATGGCCATTTAAGGACAAAAAATGAAGAAACACTGTAATGGCCTTTACAAACCTTCATCACAGAATCATCAAGAAAGAAATATCAGAAATTAAGTTTCATCCAACACAAATGTATTTCCTCAAAAGCTCACAAGCCAAGACTTATGACTACTGTTCAATTTTTAAATTTAAAATAGATGATATAAGCTGGCATGGCGGCATATACCTTCAACCTAGCACTCAGGAAGCAAAGACAGGAAAATCTCTATGAATTTGAGGCCAGCCAGTTCTACAGAGCAAGTTCCAGGCAGCCAAATCTATATAAGACACTGTCTCAAAAAAATTAATAATAATACCATTTTTAAATTTAAAAAGCAAACAACATTATTAATTTACTAGGCATTTGATAAACCCTTCCTAAGCAACTCCCAGGAACCAGGCAGTATTCTAGGACCAGCCAACAAAGCTATGAACAAAATACTATCCCTTGCAAAGCTTAACATTATAAGAATTCTAGTACTTTCCCTTCTTAATTCAGTCATAGTTCATTAGTTCTACTACATACACCAGGGCAGATTCCCAGGTAATGTCTTCCTATTCTAGATGAAGAAATAACTCCATTTAATACTACAGTCATTATTCACTGAGACATAGCTCACCCTTATGGTGACATAATTCTTGGACTTTGTATAAACAATACTCTACAGCAGCGTATACCTATAAAACACAATGCTAAACTCCCACAGCCTGTAGTCTTTTCCCAGTAGTAGAACAGTTCTGTCACTGCTACAGAGAAAAGAATTGTTTATTCTGCTAAGTCAACAAAATATTTCCCAATGAGACCAAAGAATGAGATAGGCCTAAGAAACAAACCCTTGCTTTCAGCAGTTTGTTTACACGTGTATGTTAATGATGCATAAGATAAGGATAAGGTCAAATTTCCTTTCTTGGGTAGAATTTAAGTTAGGTTTCCAGGAGGGCTTATCAAATTCTAGTAGCTTTGTTACACTGGTCAACAGGCACTTCAGAAAGCAAGTGTCATTTCTAAGTTTTCCTTATTTCTAACTGTACAGGAAGGCAAGGGCTTTCAAGAATAGCTTATGTTATATTTGCCATATGCTCTTGACATGTCTATCATATCAGAACTGTACATAGTAGCTAAACTCCACAAATAAAAGCTAAAATCTTTTCTTTTTAGAAGCCTGGTAGCATTCAAAACGTCCATTAAAATTCCAGGTTGCCATATAATGAGCATAAAAACAGACAACAAAATAGAAGAGATTTAAAAGTAGACATAATTCTAAGGCCTATATCCAAGAAAATTGTGATTAGTTACATTCTAAACACCATAGTACACTTATCTGCTTTTTCAACAAATATTAATTCACCTCTACAATATATAAAAACTGTCTAACTAGTTTAGGACACAAAGAGACAAATTTGATTCCTGCCATCCTGAAATGAAGAAATTCAGAAGAAAAATGTCAACAGAAACTGACTGGCAGAGTGTAAATTAAGGGCCTCTGTGTATTTTAGGCACTGAATTAAATAAAATTAGGTAAACTCACACACCAAAGGATGCAAACACACAGATCTATCTGTAGGTTAATGCGGAGGAAATTTGAAGTCAGCAAGATGACAGTCAACATAAGGCCTCTCGAGAAAACCACTGCAACAAGAAGTCCACTTGGCCTCCCTGGGTCTGTGTGTGCAAAGCCAGGGCTAAGTTTCTAGGAGTATCATGGGATCCTGTGTGAAAGAAAGATGCCCTGGCAAACTAAACATAAAGTTGTTTCATGCATTAATAGTCCTGATACATTTATGTTCTCAAAAAGCAAAAAAGTTGAAACACAATATTGAATTTCTATTTGTAACTTATGTGTTACTTATGGCTTTAAAACTAATCCTAATTATATGAGAAGCTGAGAAAGACTCCAATTTCCTTAGCTTAGGAAGAATCAACAAGGGGCTGGAGAGATGGCTCAGGGGTTAGGAGCACTGGCTGTTCTTCCAGAGGACTTGGGTTCAAATCCCAGCACCCATACACAGATATAATAAAGTTATTATAAAAAAAAAAGCTCAAAGAAATTTAAAAAAAAAGAAGAATCAATAAATCAACTATCACAGTAAATGAGGCATGAACTAAAACAAACCAGTCTAAAATATTCCATTAAAGGGGAATGAGGGCAAAGTGACTGTTGATAGTGATGTAGTCTAATGCAACCATAAGTTTGAAAGTCTAGATCATGTTTTTTCTGACAATCCTCAATGATGACAATCAACCTTGGCAAGAAAGATTTTTGTTACTAGTCAGAAGAATAAACCCCAAGTAAGCCTGGGGAATGAGCTTAGGATTTCAAACTGATACTAAAGTGCTGACCACCAACAAAATGTGATACACATTGCTAAGGGAGTGTGTTCAATGTATTTAAAAAGAAACAAAAAAAAGAAAAGAAAAAAAACTAAAACACTCTCTTCAGTAATTAATGTACACACTCTCTGAATACATATCATAAAACGCTGTCCTGAAAACTGCCCTAGTACTCCACAATCACGCCCTTCTACATAATCCCTATTTTCCAATAACTAAGTACCTAGCTGAATACAGAAGATGAAAGCTTCATGGGCTGGGGAGATCACTTAGGGGGTTAAAAGTAATGCTTGTCAGGCAAGTGAGAAGATCAAGTCAGGGTCTTCAGAACCCATGTAAATGCCAGGAGGGCATGGTACAGCATCCCTGGAGCATAGTAGATGGCTGGACACTAGCAGAAACAGCAAACTCTGCTTCAGCTGAGACACTGCCTCTGTGAGTGAGGTAAAGAGGGATACAAGACTCCTGAAATTGGCCTTGGGTCTTCACACATGTGCCTACACACATGTGTGCTTATACACATGAGAATATGTACACATACAGCATGCACACCATATACACAAGTACATGCAAGAAAAGAAGGACCCACATTTCCACAAAAGTTGATTCAAACCATCTGTCTCACTAGAAGACAAAGAACTTGACAAACAATATACACTATGTATAGTTTTAAGATATTAAAAAAAAGGATATAAACAAATGTTTGCTAAGTAACTACTAAAGCTAACTGTATGTCTACCTATTGGTCAACAGTTCCATTCCTAGGGAAAGCCAAAAGGAAGGAGTTCATATATTCAACAAAATACACAAGAATATTCACAGCAGCTATATTATAGCACCCAGTAACTAAGAATAATTCAAATGACTATTTGGCATGGGTAAGCTAAGAAATAGTCATGATCAAACCACCACTGTAGCAATCTATATTTTCTGATAATAGTTACTGAGTATGATCCTGCATGATTTTTTTAGAATCTTGTCTCCCCCAGTCAAGAAACAGGGCCATTTCCCCTTTCTTTACAAGATGGACATTTTACAACTGCCTCAAGTAGTAATTAATACACAACGGGTATTAATTCCACAGAAGTGCCAAGTCTAAGTGAAAAGGACAATATAGCTTCTGTGTGGCTCACCCCTCAACCTCTCTAATCCTCTTTCTTTCTTGGAATCCAGCCACATAGCTCATGTGAGCAACCTTAAGCCGTATTGCAAGGCTAAGTGTCCTATCACCAACTCTCAGAGAAGTGATCACTCACATAGCACTAGGCCTGGCCTTCAAGCAGCCCAATCTGAAACTTGAGTGAAGCAAACATAAGCAATGCCCAAACTGCAGATCTGTGAAGAAAGCAAATAATCCTACTGTTTTGAGTTACACTCCTGAACAATTTTTTAGAAAGCCAGAGTAACTAAAATAAATACTGGACAATTAAAAAAAGACAGCTATATACAACAACATAAATGAAATTCATTTACACAATACAATGCTGAATGAAAGAAATCAAACACAAAACAGTGTCTGTTACATAACATTATTTCTATGAAAAATTAATCTATGGTGATAGAAAATTAAGTTCTAGCTAGATACAAGACAGCAAGTGGGTATTGATTAAAAACTATTATAATAAACCTCTGGGGCACCAAAAATACTCCATAAATTGAACTGAGTTAATTGCATGGTTAACTACATTACAGAAATTCTTCAGGATATACATTTAAGACTAGTATTGTTTTAAAGGATATATCCAAGAGCTGAGAGGATACTAAGGAATGAGCAATCACAGTCCAAAAGAGATTAAGAACCCAAAGTGGAGAGCATAGTCCCTTGGGTTTCTTTATCCCAGGAAATTGCTCCCTAATCAAAACAGGTGCCTGAGAGGTTATAACGTACTTAGGCAGCCCTGAACACTCAGAAGTCAGTGTCAAATGAACCATCCCCTTAATTTCAATTAAGACCTCAAAAGGACAACTTGGAAGTAAACTAAACCCAAGCATAAACTAGGGAGCAAGAGATAGGAGGATGCCTGGGCTCACTGGTCAGCCAACCCAGCCTAAGCAGCAAGGCCAGCTCAGAAGGCAGGTGGTTCCTAAGGAACAATGCAGAAAGTTGACCTCTGACATGCACATGCACCCACATTCAATTTGATGTGCCCACAGCTCTTGCATGTGCACTAACACCCACACACAAAATAATAAAACAAAATATCAAAATTAGGTAACACTGAGACTAGCAAAACTTATAATCTCAAAATGAAACAAAAGAAAGAAAAATAGAAATGTCATTTTAAAAAAATTAAAGTGAATCTAGAAAGAATTATAAAAATAAACTGCCCAGGTAAGACAAATTTCTAAAACTAGTTTTCACACATATTTTTCTTTTGTGACTTAGTTTTTAAATTTTTATTTCACCTTGTCTTATTACACATACACTAACAAATTAAACTGCCTGAAAAACCAAACAAAGTAGTGTCTAGAGCAAATGGATGTGTAAATCTGCCTTTACACCATAATAAAACATGAATATGCCACCCTTGGTAACATGGCTAACTGTTAATATACTGAGCAGTTTTAAAATGATAGCCTAGCACAACACTTTAGCATTTTATTTTTATTATTATTATTATTATTAATTTGTGGATACAGTGGTAGGAAAAGTCCAGGGAAAATGTAACCTCTGCTACACTCCTATCAATGTCAGGAAGACATAGGTGCACCATGGACCTGTCACCAGATAAGTAACCATCTCTTTAGAGCCAAAACGACTTAAGGAGACACAAAACTCCAGAGTCTGTCTTGATCTTACCACAGGTAAATGAAACAACCTGAGTACCAATTAGACATTTTATCTTAGGATAGGTCACTCCTAATGTTTTGTGAAGAGTGGGGCATATTTACATAAGGTAATCTATGCTGATGGAAACAGAATTATGATGAAATAAACAAATCCTTACAATCATTATGTCTGTGAGGATATCAAAGAATATTTTATTTAGCATTTAATCCAAGTTTTACAGCTATGGAAATTAATATGTAGCCCAAGCATTCTAAAAGCAGACACTGAGGCAGACAGTCTTGTATAGCCATCAAGCAGACTGACTCACTTTCTGTGATGAGTATAAAACAAAACTAAGCCTCTTCCGATGATGAGAGAATGGTTCAGGAGCTTCTCTTCAAACCAATGATGACAGCACACAAGCCATGCAGGGAACTAGCTGACGGGTAGCAAACATTCTCATGTAACAGCCACATCACTCTCCCTGACACACACAAACTATGTCCACACTCTTTCCTCACCCTCAAAGTATTCTAATTTACAAAGAAATGTTTTTTACAAACTAAATCATGAAGTGATGGAGCCTGTAAATGGCACTAGCCAGTCAAGAATGCTCTCTAACTCCAATTCCCACACCTTCCAATCCCTGTATGCTGTATGGGAGTGTGCTTACAGGTCAGCCTCTCTTCAAACTGTGATTCTTATGTTGACTGTAAAAATGGTAGAAAACTGTTAGAGGGAGAAATGGACTCTCTAATGTGTAATTAGATCACATCTGTAAAAAGTGTTTTTCATAAGTTACACTCAAGGGACAAATGGTAAATCTGTGTTAACTAGTCTGAACTGCACCAGTTACAAAACAAGGATAACTAAAGCTAACCTAAAAGTCCTGAAAATGTCTCATTCTCTCTACTTGGAGTAGCAATTCTCAGTTTTAATATTCTAAATTCTTTGGCTGATTTCTGACCTTCCTCAACATTCCTTAACTTTTCACCAATTTTGTTCTCAAAGTTGACCTCACTGGCTCTCCTCACCCATCTTTACTGGCTACAGACTGTAACAATAATTTGACATGATGGCAAAGACAGGCCAATGCAAACTGCCTGGCACTGGAAACCAGACTGGATCTGCTGGTTCCTATACAATGCTTGAAGATGATCAGTCAATTTACACCCAACACCAAGCCTGACATTTCTTCTTACTGACTCGTTTAACCAGACCAGCTGTCCTCGCTGAGGGTTGCCTGTGCAACAACACTGTTAAAGGAGGAATGGAGGGCTGGAGAGATCGATGGCTCAGTGGTTAGGAACACTTGCAGCTCTCAGCACCCACGTGATGGTTCACAACCATCTATAACCCCAGTTTCAGGAACAGGCACACATGTGGTGTACATACATAAGTGCAGGCAAAACATCCATTCATACACATAAAATAATACATCTTTCAAAATGTAGATATATAACGAGATATAACGCATATAGACTCATCAGAATGAAACCCAATCCACAGCTGTACAGTTCAGTTAAAAAGTAAGCAGCAGCCAGCACCAAGGCTCAGGACCCAAACTCTTAAAGTTAGACAAAGGATACTTCTAGAATACCTTTGTGAGCACTCGCTGATTCTTTTACTTGGAACACCTGTCCTTGCAATTAGGGCTATGCATTTCCCTTAGAAGTTAATTTACACTGTTAGAAGTATAATTTCATTTTTCATTTTGACTTATAGCTTAATGCCCTGTGGGGAGTCAATCAAACTAGGATCCGTCATCCACCTTAAGAAATGAAGAACAGCAGGCTTACAATTTCTCTTACAAAGTTAGGACAAACTAGAAAACATTTTGTTAATTGTGGGGTCTTAGGGAGAAAAGCAATGAGACACTGTTCATCCTGTGCCAGTTTACTGATTACTAAGATAACTTAAAAGAAACAAATTTAAACTCCACTCTAGTTCCCCCTCCGACACACCACCACCATCACCAAAACTTCTGAGATTCAAGATGAGAAGGAATTGGCCAGGGGTGATCTCAAACGTCCTGCAAAACTTTTCTAAGCTATGAAACACTAGATGTCTCAAAGATCAAATGAGAGAGACAGAGAGAGACAGAGACAGAGAGACAGAGACAGAGAGAGATAGAGCTAGAGAGCGCTGATCAAGATTGAATTCTTACAGGTAGAATAGGTAGGACAGTGTTCCTTCTTCTATTCATGTCACATTATTCCTAAAGACTGGGTATTGGCCCAATTCACCGAGCCGTCCCAATCCATATGCTTTGTAACTACAAAGCACATTAAAGTCTTCTAAAAACGTATATGGGATAGGGGAGATGAATAAGAAGAATCTACTAACACATGCTTTCCCCGAAAATGCCGTGATGTCGGCTAACACCTCGTGAACTACATTTTAAAATCAAATTAAATGTATAAGATGATTAAAGAGGGAGTGGCTAGGAAGAGCCCAGAGAGAGCCAATGTTCAACTTCTCTGAACGTCCCACCCTGGAGTCAGACTTCTCTCATTTGCTAGCCTTAAAACACCTGCAAACTACCGTGCTCCCGGGGCTCCAAACTATCCTGCAAAACTTTTCCAGGGCGCACAGGTTTCCAGATCCCTCCCTCACGCCCATCCTCCCCGAGGCTGCTCCAAACAAAGTTCTTGCGGCATCCAGGCAAGCGTTGGAGAGAACGAAGTTTGCCTGCCGCGTCCTGCCCCCTCGCGCTCCCGCAGGACGCAACTGAAACTTGTGAGGGAGACACGTCTCCCCGGGGACCGAAACTTGCACCAGGGAGGGAGGATGGCGGCCAAAGGGTTCCGCCTCCCCACGGGGCTGCACACAGCGCCGGGCCCTTCCCGGCTCGGGGACCCCGGCCCGTGCCCGCCCGCCTGTCAATCACGCTGCAGACCCCGCGGCGCGCGCGAGCTCCGGGTGAGCCTGCTCGGTCCAGGCCGCACCGCCGTCGCGTGTCCTCTGCCCGGAGCCGGGAATGGCGGCGTCCGGCTGCCTGGGGCCAATTCCATCCCGGGCCCCTCGCCTTAGACCCCGCTAGCCCCTCTCGCAGCCATAGAGAAGAAAAGGAAGTTACCTCGAGGCGGTCCCGGCGGCGGCCAGTCGTGGGAGGCCGAGCGGGTCCAGCGCGGCGGCGGCGGCTACCGCAGTGCCCTCCGCCCCATTGTTTCCCTTCCAGGAGGCTCCCGGCAAAGCCGAGCCCGGGAACCAGGAAGTTCCCCGGCGCGACACCTCCTGCCGCCGCCGCTATGGAAACGGCCCCCGCCTTCCCCAGGGCGGCTCGCCCGGGACCCCGCCTCCGCGCCGCCGGCCCCGCCCGCTTCACCGGCCGCCAACAGTCGCCGCTGCGGCCGCGGCGGCCGCCGCCATCTTGGCGCGGGCAAGTAGCCCCTGCCTTCCCGGCGGCACGTGCGCTGCTCCCGCGCTCCCGCCCGCCCGGCGCGCTCCCGCCGGGCTGCGGGCACAGGCCGAACCCCCAGCCCTTCTGCAGGAAGAGGGGGTCCGCGAACCGGGCGGCGCCCCGGGATTGCTACCGAACTACAGATGGCCTTGGACCATTGCGGTGTCTGACACCTGGGAGCAGAGCAAGGGGCGCACTTTGCATCCTGGGGCCCGACTGCTTCCCAACCTTGAGATCTTGCCCACTGCACGTGGTGGTTATGGAGTTGTTCCCTGCACAAGCGAACGCTTGCAAAGTGTGTGCACAATGATAATCTGTCAATAGAGTCGCACTGTTACTGACACAAGGTCACACAGTCAATTTTTAGACACTTATGCCAAGCGATCAGCCCAACTTTAAGTCGGCTACCGTGTGTGAGCCTTTTGCTGCCTAAAAGGTGTTGACCTCTGTCCCATCTTTCTCTAGGTCAGATTTCTTTTTTGTATCGTGGAAATTGTCAAGAGTTTTACTCTCCACAGTCTTCCATTAAGAGCTGCTGTAAAAAAGGATGATGTAAATTTCCCAACACTACAATTTGCTGACAGTTAAATGATTTATTCAATGGAAGCTACAAAAGTTTGGGTGTGCGAATAACTAAAAGGCTTCTTTCTGTGCTTGTTTCCAGGAACTAGAATTACTAAAGCTGGCAACTCTGCACTGTTGCTACTCTTTCTCTAGCTGGTGAAACCTGATACTCATGAATTTGTAGTGTGTAGTTAAGGACAGAAGGGAAGGAAGGGGAGGTTGGGTAGCAGTCCCCTCCTCTGCATTCAGACTTTAGTACCTGCGAATAGATTGGGTCTTGGATGGCCCTTAAGTCTCTCAAATGTCATCTTAACCACTTACAGTGTTGGGGAGGCCGGGGCTGCAAGTGGAACCCAGGGCGTTTTGCACTTAACACTTCCATTGAGCCGCATTCCAAGTTAAAAGGCAATAGGATAATAAAAATGTATTCTTTTATTTGGGTCGTCATTTAAGCCAGGTTCCCAATTACTACTACTGGTTGTTTTTTAGTTTCGTTTATTCTGGCATGTACAAAATGTTACAACTGGTTTGGTGAAAATTCAATCAAATGGGAGGTCATGGGAAAAAATTTCAAAACCCCAATATTTTCCCCAAAAGGTATAGAATTCCCAAATTAGGAAATCACTAAGGCATTCTCCATTTGTGACAAAACCCACCCCTTCCATGTCTTTGAACACACATTGTACCCTGCATGCAGATTGCAGAAGACCTCCAAACTATGCTTCTTGAAATTTGTCCTCTGAGTACTACACTTTTGCCATAATAAATAAAATACAAAATACATGCAATTAAAATAATAGCATTGCAAGCCAGGCATGGTGGGACACACCTTTAGTCCTCACACTTGGGAGGCAGAGGCACAGTTCAAGGCTAGCCTGGTCTACAAAGAGAGGTCCGGGATGAGCAGAGCTTCACAGGGAAACCCTGCCTCAAAACCAAATAATAATAATAATAATAATAATAATAATAATAATGCCATCATATTGGAGAGGTGACTGAAGGGAAGCTGATATGGCACATGGAAATTCAGTAGACAGAAAGTCTGTCAGAGCTATGAAGACATAATGACATATTGAAAAATGATCCAGACTCTTTATAGATTTCTGGCAGGCCACGATAACTGTCTTACTATGTAATCAGGAACAGGATGGCTATGAGTACAGAGCAAAGGAGATCGCAAAAGGCAACTTCAGTAGTTGAAAATGAGTCATTCCTAAACGTTTTGTGAGTCCCATGTCTGAGCATGTGAAAAAAAAAATTAGTAATTTCTCATTTTATATAAAAAAATAGAGTATCAATACACCTTTGTGTTCTTTCCTTCTAACATTCTTTCCTTTTCTTCCCCTTTCATTCTTTCTGTATTTATTCCGAAGGAACTGACTCTGGCCAGAGAGCAAACTAAACCAAAGGGCAAAATAGGATGAAAGACAGAGAAGTTCCCCAATCTCATGGCGTGTGTGTGTGTGTGTGTGTGTGTGTGTGTGTGTGTTGTTAAATAGGGAGACCTCCCAAGTCTCTTCGTTAGACCATCCCAAATCCTTGTAACAAACTGTATGCAACATCTAATGTGCAGTTTTATTATTCATATGCATCCGTGGAATCTTCCTTTTGGCTCTGCCACCAATAATTTCTTTTTCTTTTTTTTATTTTTTTGAGACAGGGTTTCTCTGTGTAACAGTCCTAGGTGTCCTGGAACACTCATTGTACAGCAGGCTGGCCTTGAACTCACAGAGCTCTGTAAGTCTCTGCCTCTCAGATGCTGAGATTAAAGGTGTGTGTCACCACCATCTGGCCAAATACTTCCTCTTTTAAACAGAGGGACTTAGTTTTTTAAGGGAAAAAAATACGAGCCACATGGATGTAGCTTTTCCATTGACATTTGGTCCACAGATGTTGACTGATCTGCTTTATTTTTTTTATTATTTACTCATTTTCACCACGGTGAGTTACATACAGTGGTATTAGACCTTAGTCAACAGAACATTCCTAGAGAATTTCAGAAATGACTGCAGGTGGTAAGATGAAGCATGCTAGACTTTCCAGAGCCTTCACCCTCTTCTCAGTTAGTTACTTCTTTCCTCTCATCCCCAAAGCGGAGTGGGGAGTGGACTGTAACCACTGATTCACATTGCACAGTCTCTGTTTACACGACACTCTAGGAACAGCCCCTTTCATCCATAGTTTTGAAAGGATGGATAATTTTTTTAATATTTTGAGATTCAAAATATGCATATAATGTCCTCATATTTTGAAACATATTTCTAATGAAACATGGAACATATTTTTACATTCTTACCACCCACAAATTGTACTAGTTATTATGGCATCGTGTGGGACATTTAAACAGGTACTCCTACCTTTGGCAGTATTGTGTTGTCATTAGTATAACATAACTTGCAGAAATAAAATGTAAATGTCAATCTCTTCTCCCATTATGTGATAGGAGAGATCTATTTTCATTGGGGATACAAACTGTTTATTCCTTTTTAACATTTTCTTTTTCATATTTTATTGACAGTAAACGTCTATCCTTTTTTCCTCCCAGCTGAAGGTCATCTTGGTATCTAGCATGTTAGAGAAAATATAATCATGGCATGGATAATCTAAATATATGTTTTTATGGGAGGGGTTGGTAAATTACCAAGGCTCAAGTGCTCCTATTTATGTAAGTTTTCAGTGAAATGCAGCCACCCTCGTTATTGAATATATTTCTGAATATTCATAATACTACAGAATCAGAGTGATAGTCTGAAGTTGAGGCAATAGTGCTGATAATTAAGTCCAGAATATAGTATTATTAAACTAATATACAAACAAAAACTATGAAATTTCTACTTCAGTTTGGGAAACAAGCTTGTGACCAGGAGTGTTCCTTCAACTCCTTAGTATTTTTTTATCTGCAGTGATATTTCTGAATGAGTTCTCTCCAGGTTCTGTGGGGTCCCCAAGGTATCTTAAAGAGATGGTAGTTCAAACACTGACATTTAATTCAGGGATTGAAACCAGGTCACCAGAATTAACAGCAAGCCCTTCAATCTAGCGAGCCATCTTACCAGCCCCCATTAATTTTTTTTTAAATTTCATTAAACAGATGAAGTTTAAATATTAAAATGCACACAGATATAAAGTACTAAAATATTACATTGTGATTTCATGGCATTTTGTCTCCATTTTAGGGTGATAAAATGTCGGCCTTCATGTACATAATTTTTACACTAACTTTAAACTCTATGTGTGTATGGTAGTTTCCCCAGGAAACCTCCCAATGAATCATGCTTACCAATATTCACACATTGTTAGTGACACTCCTTTTATATCTGCAATGGCCCTAGGACTCACTTCTGTCCCCAAAAATAGTTTGATGGAAATGAGGCTGAGCAATTTCTAAGGTGAGAACAGAAGTCTTGAGGTTTCTTCTTGGGCCTGTGAAGTTATTTGTGTACTTTCTCTCAGAATTCAAATACCTGTCAGGTAAGAAACCCAGGCAGCTTTCGCAGGGCATACTAGATAACCAGCCTCACCTGAGCCCACTGCCAACAGCAGCCAACCTCAACTACTGGCCACACCATGAGGCATCTGGCCATTAGTTCCAGCTGAACAACAGTCTGGGACACCCTAAGTGGTGACATCTCCGGTGAGCCCAGGCAGCCCGGAGAGCCATAGACCAGTTGTCTTTAGCAATGGAGTTTACTGCCATTTCTCTTACATACATAGTCTTGAACTATTGTGCTGGAAAAGCACAATAAATATATTAAGAATAAATGGTTCAGCCAGCAAAGTGCTTGCCACACAAGTTTAATCCCCAGAACCAATGTGAAAACGTCAGACACACTCTTACAATCCCAGTATAGGAGAGGTCAGACATACTCTTACACTCCCAGTATAGGAGAGGTGGAGACTGGCAAACTCCTGGGGCTTCCTGGTCAGCCATCTTAGCCCAATCAGGGAGCACCAGGACAAACTGAGACCCTGTCTCCAACAAAGCAAGGTGGACAGTTCCTAAGGAGTGACATCCAAAGTTAATGTCTGGCCTCCACTCACTCACACACTGTGCAGGGATCCCTACACATGCACCCATAAGCACACTTGTACACTGTGAAGGAGTCCACACACACACACAAAGAATACAATGCTAAAACTGTTTTGGTCATATTTCATCTAAAGTATTAATAATAAAATAGTATCATCAAAGTTAGCAGAAGTGCCATGGACATAGGTCAAGCTATGAAAACAGGGTAAACAACTGTGGATTCTGGGGAATTCAAGGGCACCTACTTTTACTGAGAAGTTTCTAATTTTGTCTAGTTCTCTGCTTTGAGGTAGGATAATACATTATAGACTCTGTGAAGCAACATAGTGACCTTGATCAAAGTAAATACACAGCACTTTCAATTACATTTGACTCAGACATGAAATAAGTCCTTGACAGACTCAAAAGGAAAAGATATAAGGGTCTCAAGCAGCCAGACTCAAGACTCTTGAAAATGAGGCTAGAGATGAAAAAAAAAAACATAACTTTTTAATCTGCTCTGCTTATTCTTTCTGTCTGCAAATACACTATGAAAATTACATGTTCATAATTCTTAATTTGTAGTTTGGAAATCCACAAAGCTCTTTAAATTAAAACATTTTTATATATGTTTGGCAACTAAGTGGTTACAACCAAACATTTCTTAGACTGTTGATGGTTTTTCTTTGGGGAAGGTGTTAGTTGGAACTTTGGTTTTTCGTTTCAAGGTAGAAGCTAGCTGTGGAGTCCAGTCTGACCTTGAATTCCTTTGGTAGTCCAGGTTGTCTTCAGACTCCAAAGCTAGTCTTCTGCCTCAGGATCCTCAGTTCTGAGATTGTAAGCATGCACCACCATGTCTGGCTATTTATACTTTTTATCTTAATGTGGGCTTTTGTTTTGCTGCAAAATTTTAGTGTGTTTAATTACAATCTTTAGAGTTAGAACCCCAGAATCAAACCTGAAGCTCTGCTGCTGGCCAGCTATGAGACTTGGCATGGCTGTGTGACCCTCAGCCTCATCTTGCTCCTCTGCAAAAGCGAGGGTAGTGATAGAAGCTGGTCATAGGCCCTTTGCAGAACTAAATAAGATCCTGCATGAAAAGTGCTTAGCTCAGTGATGAACACTCAACAGATATCCACAATTATTATATTCAAATACAGAGTTTCTTTCTAAATTCAAGGGAAATAATATTTCAACAAGGATTATTAACAGCAGAATGACATCTGATATAGAGAATCAGAAGCATCTGGAGTCTTTGGGATATATAGAAGGATGAAGGGTAAGTGTAGTATCACGAATGAGACTCAGAGCCAAATATCGGGGGGAAGGCTGAAATATCAGAGAGAGGAAGCACCACAGTCAATTCTCATCCAACTGTCTTGCAACTTCCTCAGCCTCACTCCTGGTCACTTCTGCCAATGGCTTAATCCCAGTTGCTTCTGTTCTTTCTGGTTTTCTACAAGCCCTTATATACCCATCCAGGTTAGGATTAAAGGCATGTAGCCTTGAACTCACAGAAACAGAAGAAGTTCTCTGAAGTATGTGATAAAGGGTGTAGGTCACCACTCCTGGCTTTCCCTGTGCTGGGATTGAAGGTGTGTGTGACTGACTCAGCTGTTTATCTTTGTATTCAAGATTTAAGAACTTCCTGAGCTGTCTGCCTAGAATTTGACTGTGTGCTCGGTCCCCAATATTCAGGTTTTTATTAAATATGTAATATATATTCACTGGTAAGAAAGGCCAAACTTATTGGCCAGTTATTCTTATTACCTGTGGACCCTCTTCAGAAGCTACTGCAGCCAGATATGAAATCACGGCGAATGGCAGATTATCACTGCCCATGTTATCACTGCCCATGTCTGTTCTGAGTCTTAGTAGCTATTGGGGATGTGTGCTAGTGTACTGGGGTCTAACTAGCTTCTTTCCAAAAATACACATCTACCAAACCCCTCATGCCAGCTGCTGCAGAAACAATGGTGTATCCTTGTGCTTTGCAGATGCCATGGGGGCTCTATACCTTATCAGGGCTGTACTTAGGGGAACATGAGGAATCACAGCTCCTGAGTGCCCAGCCTTTCTGATTCACCCAACGCCCAGCATAAACAGTCAATGAGTGAAACAGTTTATGTTGGTAGAGTAGTTTGTTTGTTTCTTACTGTTCAAACCTTGACCCTCCTCAAATGCTAAGCAAGCCTATGCCCAATCATCAGCCCCACTATAGAATTTTCCATAAAAGCTGTGAGAGTGAGGTGCATCCTGCGGTGTCTGCAGCTGCACGGGGTAGAGACTCAACTGTATTTCACACCTAGAATGGATGGCTAAAGAGAAGTTCAGCTGCCAAAGAGCTTATGTGCCAAATGAAAAAATGTTTTGCTATTACATCTTCCATTTAATTTTCCAAGATCAAATAACTCTCCCTCTCAAAGCATTCTCATTCTACTTTTATTATTTCTAATTGCTTCCCTTTAAGTTCCTATGTAAATAAATTTATAAAGAAATATTTGAGTGGATATCTAAAGTAAAATGCAAAACAAAACAATAGTACACAAATGTCATGTCATATAAAAGGAAGGCAAAAAATAAAAATGAACACACTGAAAATAAAATAACATTAAAACTAGTTAGTAAGAGGGCTCTGAGCCTGATGCCTGCTCTTTTTATTGGAAAAGAAGATTAAAAATGTTGGTTGTACTAACAGCAAATATCTTATCACCAATCAAGACTCAATAGTAGATAAATGTATCTACCAGGACTAAAATGAAATCATGATCCCTGCTTTAGTTAGAGTTTCTATTACTGTGAAGAGACACCATGATCACAGCAACTCTTACAAAGGAAAACATTTAATTGGGGATGGTTTACAGTTGCAGAGGTCTAGTCCATTATCATCATGGAGGGACATGGCAGTGTGCAGGCAGACATGGTGCTGGAGAAAGAGCTGAGAGTTCTGTTTCTTGATCTCTAGGTAACAGAAAGAGACTGGGAATAGTTTAAGACCTCAAAGCCCACCCCCACAGTGACACATTTCCTCCCACAAGGTCACATCTCCTAATAGTGCCACTCTTTATGGGTCAAGCATTCAAACACGAGTCTATGGGTAGCATACCTATTCAAACCATCACAATCCACGAAAAACTAAATGTGTCACTATGAGAAGAAACTTTGTTTAAAGCCTTTATCCATCATCCCTACCATAGTAGATCAAACCCTATGTTTCGGGCAACACACTATCTGCCATATCCAACGTACTACTTTAGCAAAGGGTCAGGATATTTAGTAATGCAATTGTGAAAACTACTCAGAAGCTAACTCATGCTAACTCAGTCACAAACAATACTGTTATAGTAATTGAGCTGAAATTCACGTGACATAAAATCAACTATTTCAAGTGAATTTCTCAGTAGTATTTAGTGCACCCATGATATTGTTTGGCTACTTCTTCTAATTCCCAAATGCTATCATTACCCCCAAAGGAAACCCTGTACCCCATGCTCATTAAATGTGTACTCTCATTTTCCATTCAAACATAGGACCTGGCAACCACTAATCTACTTTGTTTCTATAGACAGATGCCATACAGTCCTGTGATATGGGACCTTGTGTCTATCATTTCTTTCACTAACACATCTTTGGAGTTTATACAAATTGTAATGTTTATTGATACTTCCTTTACATGGATAACTACACTTATCAAAATATGGCTGACCATTTAGGTTTTCCCATCTTTGGGCTATCACAAAAATTGTGATATTTGTGTATGTATTTTCCTGAGTAATTATTTTTTGTTATTTCAGGAATATGCTTAGGAGTGGAATTGCTGGTCCTGTTGTAATTCTGTGTTTAAGGAAGTACTTTTTAAGGAGGCACCAAACTGTTTTCATAATGGCTTACATTTTCACCAGCTGTGCACAAGGGTTCCAATGTCTCCACATTCTCCATAAATATTGTTATTTTCTGCTTTATGATTATAGCCATCTCTGTAAGCACAAAGTGGTATCTTGTGGTTTGATTTGCATTTCCCTAACAACAAATAATGTTGATTATCTTTCCTGTGCATATTAGTGCTCTGCATAATTTCTTTGGAAAACTGTCTATTCAGGTCATTTGATCATTTTTAATTGGGTTGTTTAAATTTTTTATTGAGTTATAAACACTCTTTATAGATCCTTTTATCACATATATGATTTGCAAATATTTTATCCCATTCAACAGTTTACTATTTCATTTTATTGATAATGTTCTTTGGTGACATATTTTTAAATTTTCTGATATCCAATTTATCTAACCTTTTATTGTATTTTTAGCATTATCTTTATTTGTCTACTGCCAATCCAAAATAATGAATATCTCTGTGTTTTCTTTTTAAAGTTTTGTGGTTTGGGCCCTTATATTAATATAATTTTTTTTAATCTTTATTTATTTTATTTGCTTTAGTGTTTGCCTGGAACTGGAAACTGGAACTACAGACAGTTGTGAGCTGCCATGTGGGTGCTGGGAATTGTACCCCGATCCTCTGGAAGAGCAGTCAGTGCTCTTAACCACTGAGCCATCTCTCTAGCCCACTAATATAATTTTTTAAGCTGTATCATTTCTATAAAAATAAAATAAATCCATTGTCCTAGATTAACTTTATAACCACAAGAGTTTACCCACTCTTGACATTGTTTCTTTAATAAATGAGTTTGGTTAGCCAAGAATATGAACAAATCACTATAGTGGATTCTACCACAATCTATATCTATATCTATTTATATCACATATAATTCCTAAGCAGGAAGTATGCAGAAAGTGTTGTGAAGAAGTGCTGAGGCCAGACACTGAAACACCAGTTTATGAGATGAAAGGCAGTAGAACTGTAAATAATAACAAAAACACCACAACACCAATGTGCTTCATGGATTCTGACTCTGCAACATCTTCTTTTTCTGCCTACATTTTCCCTCTCCACCCACCCAAGATGGCTGCCAACAATTTCCAGTGTCTTTACCTCATTTAGAAAAAGCAGTCAGCTCTCAGCCAAGGTTTTCCTGTCTGGGCTCAGGTATGAAATGAACCCCATTCCTGCATGGATATCAATGGGCACAATGTAAGTTTATCCCAATCACTTCTTTCCTCTTAGGCTTCTTCTACATGAGAGACATATGGTTCTCAAATGGTAAACTGGGGAAATGATTAAAAAATAAGAGAAGAGAATATTAAGGCGTCAGCATAACATTCCCCAAGGTCATTGAATAGGTCTTAACAAAAGAGATGAAATTACCCAGTCCCATGGCAGAAGAGTGTTAAGGCCCATTTTTATAAAAATAGAGTTTAATACCCATTTTAACTGGACCACTGGTGTCAGGTGAAAATTAGTAATCCTCTGAGGGTAACTTGAGAGCACATCATGGAATGCTTCAAACGCCTGAGTAAGGAGATCAGATTTAGTTCACTAAACAACAGATAGAAAAAGAATATGACTTACTCTCAGGGAAAAATAAAAGTGCTCTAAAACTGGTGAGGTATTATTTTTAATTCACTAAATGCTGGATCTTGATATTTAATAAGCTCATTCAGTCAACAAACATTGAGTGCTTAATGAGTGCCCACTGTGTCATATGGACGTTTCTTGTTTATTTGATGGTGAATGAAACAGTAAAGCTGTCATCACTGGGGAACTTGTAGGGCAGGAAGAACCATGACAAACAGAGTCTGACGTCTCATCTGCTTTGGAAAGTGTTAACTTCTGGGCTGTGTAATCAGACTTTCCTTTGGGCACCAGCTCACAAATAACAACACAGAGACTTATTAATTATGAAAGCTCAGCCTTAGCTTCGGCTTGTCCCACTAGCTCTTATAACTTAAATGAACCCATATTTTCATTAACCTATGTTCTACCATGCGGGGTTACATCTCTTCCATATTGGGCCTTCTGTTGCCCCTCCATGTCTCCTAGCACCTCCCTCAAGCAATTAGATTCCTCTTGCCTCTTCCTCTCTCTGCCAGGCGGTCCCACCTATACCCCTGCCTAGCTATTGGCCATTCAGCTCTTTATTAAACCAATCACAGTGACATATCTTCACACAGTGTGCAAATATCCCACAACAAGGCTAAGCTTGTCAGTGGAAAACAGGGTAAAATAGATGACCAGCAAACCTAACCTATGGCAACTGAGAGACCAAGCATTTCAAAAGAAGTCACTCTTTAGCCCTAACTGGACAATACAGTGAGACAATCTAAAGTTCTTCTTTACCTTAGACTCCATTTTACAAAGTGGACAACTCCTGTCTAAATGCTAGATACAGATATTTTCATGTTCAAAAAAACTAAAGCATTAGCTGGCAAGATGGTTCCACAGGCAAAGGTACTTGCTGCCATTCCTGATGACCTGGGTTCAAGCCTGATTTCCTGAGGCTACCATCATGGTTACACATATACGCGCGTGTGCGCGCACGTGCACAAACGCACAAACACACACACACACACACACAGAGATAGATAGATAGAGAGAGAGAGAGAGAGAGAGAGAGAGAGAGAGAGAGAGAGAGAGGCGGGCTAGATGCCTCAGTGGGTAAATGTTCATGCTGCCAAGTCTGAAGTCTTGATTTTGATCCTTGAGAGACACATAATAGAAAAACAGAAGCACTGCTGCAAGCTGTTCTTTTACACACTGAGTAGATAAATGTAATTTAAAAGTTTTCTCTGCCCTGCTTCCCTTCTGACTTTCAACCAGGCCTATTGAGTACACAAGAGCCTGGATTTAGCACATCTATAAGCCAGGGCTCAGGAGCCCAGCTGGGATACTGAAGCAGAAGGGACCCAAGTTCAAGGCTAGCCTGGGATAAGCCCTGACTCAAAACCAACAAAAACACAACAACAACAATAAACAAAATCTGTTGAGGATCTTTACCTTAACAAAATTACCAATACAAAAAAGTTTAAAGCTGTGTTTCTCCCTGTCCACAGCAGGTATTTCCTAATATTTAAATCTGACCATGTGTTTTACCTGTCCACTCATAGGTTCAAAATAAACCCATGGGAAGCTGTCAATAAGTGACTGGTGGGCTGGGTAAACAGCAGTTGAATTCAGAGGAAGCCTAGGAGACTTTGGCTGATAATCTTTTATTATAAGCTAGTCTGCCGGTCTCCATCAAGTGTCTCTGGCCCTGCATGTTCTTCCCAGTTTTCATGATGTTACAAGTTCATACATTTGCCTTCTAGCAAGCAGATGCTCCAGAGAGGTACAGGCATGGTTTGTGTGTCACTTGTCTTATTCTGTGGAATTTATGAGAGACCCACAGTGCCCAAGTGAGAAAGGAAACATTTTCAAGGTAGAAAAATAAAAGACAGCCATGGTAATTATCTATCATCTGTTTAACTCTGCTACCTGGGAAATGCCGAGATAATCTTTGAAATAACTCATTTCTATATATCCAGAGGAGGAGGACTGAGGGGCAATAATGCAGATCTGAGCATGCTGTGCAAGAGCAATTCAATTTTCGTGTATGATGTGGTGGCAGGCTATGCTGGTGAGGAAGAAGAAATAACTGTCATCAACTCTCTTCAATAGATTCCAGTATGACATTACTGCCAATGAGCTGAGAAGATGCCATCCAGCTGAAGGGTGACTAATTTCAGATACGTGTGTGACACTCACATCAAGCAATTTCCCAAGGAATAGCATAAATATTCTTCCCAAAGAAGAGTTCAAGATCAACCTTTTCAAATGTTGCAGAATCTAGAGCAAAGGAACAAATTAGTATAAAACCTCTCTTTTCACTTCTATTGTATCAGGATTGTGAAATATAACAAAATTTGCCCTGGTGGACCAACTTAAAATAGTGACTGATCCAGCTACCAGCAGTGGCAACCCCTCGTGTCCTCGTGTCTCATGGGTGATGCAGGAACTCTGAGTGTCTTCAGAGTAAAGAGAATGTATTTAAAAAAAAAAAAAAAAAACTATGCTGAAGGCTGAAAATAACATCTATTCTAGCAGTGTTGATGCCTGTGTTTTTATCTTGGCATTATTGTCCTTCCTTAAAAAAAATTATTCATCTGAGAAGCCATCTTCAGCAAAATATTTGTTCGATACTTTTATTTTTATTTTGTATGATAGGGTCCTTTGTATAGCCCAGCCTAGCCCTAAATGTACCATGTAGCCAAGGATTACGTTAACTTCTGATCCCCTTTCAGGTCCCCAAGTGCAGAGATTCCAGGAATGTGACACCTGATGGTTTATATGGTGATCAATCAACTGAACTTCATTTGTTATTGTTGTTATTTTTTTAAAGATTTATTTATTATGCACGGTGTTTTGTCTGCTTGTGTGTTGACATGCTGGAAGAGGGCATCAGATCTCATTAGAGATAGTTGTGAGCCATCATATGGTTGCTGGGAATTGAACTCAGGACCTCTGGAAGAGCAGTCAATGTTCTGAACCTCTAAGTTATCTCTGTAGTCCCGTTTGTTTTTAAATGAGCAGAAGATTCAAATTAAAAGTGTGTGCATGTGAGTTCCCGCTCTCCTTATGTCTAAGAGAAGAATGTGGTGGAGGACATCGTGCTGGGCAAGGAGAACTCACATCTGTCATCAGAGTTTTATTTCCCCTTAGGGTTTTCTGTGGTTGTCAATATTACTCTGCAAATACTTCTGACTTGTTCACAAACAGCCACCTTGGGTTGGGGTGTTATGCTGTCTGCTTTGTTGTGAACAGAACATGGTGTATGTGAATTCTTACACAGAACACTGAATGGTGGTGTGAAACTATCCAGAGTCGTCTCTCTGTCATAACAGCCAGCAGCCATGCTCCAGATGGTGGCAGATCTCTCAGCATCAATTGCAAAACAGTGTAAAGTAGAAAACCCTAATTAGGGGCTGGAGAGATGGCTCAGCGGTTAAGAGCGCCATCTGCTCTTCCTGAGGACCCGGGTTCGATTCCCAGCACCCACATGGCAGCTAACAACTGTCTGTAGTTCCAGTTCCAGGCAAACACTAAGGCAAATAAATAAATAAATAAATAAATAAAGTTTAAAAAAAAAAAAGAAAACCCTAATTATCTTGCAATGACTATTCTAAAGTATACCATAAAAAAAGCCTAATTTTTTTTGCTGCTATAATTTGGAGATTTTTTTTTAGCACAGCAGAACTTAGCCCATCCTGACTACAACAGAATTCTTATGATCACTAATATCATGATTATCATTATCAGTTTTCCCTAACACTGATATCTCAACACACACACACACAAAACAAAACCTAAATTCCTGTTGACCTACTTGATAGATATTGAAACATTAAAATGACATTAAGGAAGCTGGAGAGATGGCCCAGCAATTAAGAGAACTTGCTGCTTTTGCAGAGGACCTGGATTGGTTTCCCCGAACCCATGTAGTTCCCAGAACCCATCTGGTAGCTCACAATGATCCACAATTCCAGTTCTAGGAGATCTGACACCCTCTTCTGACCCCTGTGAACACCGGGCACACACATGGTACACAGATATATAGGCAGACACTCATGCTCATAAAATAAATAACCGACAAAAAATTTAATGACATTAATAGCCAAGCACTGTGGTACCTGCCTATAATCCCAACACTCACAGGGAGAAAGAGGATCACAGATCTGAGGCCAGCCTAGGCTACAGAGCTAAATGACAGTGACTTGGTGGATAAAAGGCCAAGCCAGGCATCCTGATAAACCCAGAGACCCATGTGATGGGAGGAGAGAAGTAACTCCCACAGGTTGGCTCCAGCCTGACACATACACACTGTAGCACATCTATGTCCACACACATACACACAATTAATTAATTAGGCATTAATAAATATGAAAGGCAAGGACAGACAGGGAATGTGAAGGTGCAGAGAATGAGCAAGTCAGACCAACCAGCTCCTTTAGGGATGGATCATCTTGGACAAGTTCCATGATCTCCTCCAAGAACTGTGTGTCGTAGCGCAAACTTGGGTTGTAATAAATGAGACCCAGAGCCAAATATCGGGGGAAGGCTGAAATATAAGAGAGAGAAGGCATGACAGTCAATTCTCACCAAACTCTCTTGCAACTTTCTCAGCCTCACACCTGGTCTCTCTTTTTTTTTTTTTTTTTTTAAACTTTATTTATTTATTTGCCTTGGTGTTTGCCTGGAACTGGAACTACAGACAGTTGTTAGCTGCCATGTAGGTGCTGGGAATCGAACCCGGGTCCTCTGGAAGAGCAGAGGGTGCTCTTAACCGCTGAGCCATCTCTCTAGCCCCCACCTGGTCTCTTCTGCCTGTGGTTTCTGTCAGTCATTTCTGTAAGTCGCTTCTGTTTCTGCCTGGTTTCTAGAGCCCTATCCCATCCATGTTAGATTTAAAGGTGTGTAGCCTTGAACTCATAGAAACAGAAGTTCTGTTTCTGGAGTTGTGGGATAAAGGGTATAGGTCACCACTCCCGGCTTTCCCAGTGCTGGGATTAAAGGTGTGTGTAATTGACTTTATTGTATTCAAGGATTTCCTGAGCTGTCTGCCTAGGATTTGACTGTGTGGTCTCTCTGATATCCCAGGATTAATTAAATATTTAACATATATCCACAATTGTGTTTCTTCAATGACAACAAAAAAGAGTAACAGAACTAAACTCACCAAACAAATGTCCACTCAAAGGTCTCAGTGAGCCTCAGACTGTCCATTCTCTTAGCTTAAGTTTGCCCAGAGAGCAGACTCTGTCATTATGAGAACATTTCTTGGACTCAGAAGAGACGGGGCAGAGGAGATGATGGGATGGTGGGAAGCCATCACTGAGAAGCATGAAGAGATGCAGTGACTGGTCACTGGGCTCTACAGGAGCAGCTGAGAAGACTTTCAAGATCCTCCTCCAGAAACCGGCAGGGAGACGGTAAAAGGAGAAAGCATCAGGAGAAAGCATTTGTCTATCAGCTCTGGACCCTCTCACCGGTCAAAGGGCTAATAAACTGCACAATAGAGCTACAGAGCCTGGGCACGGAGAGGTGTGGCCTCTGCCTTGCTGTTCTCAGAGATGAGAACATAGATGCTAAGAAGAGGTGGCCTCCAGCATGGAGTTGGTCAGAATCCACACATAACTCTGGACAGCTAAGGCTGAGGAGACAGGCCTAGCCTACCACCTGTTTAAAACAACCACCGCCTCATTTTAAAATTTCCCATCAACCTCTGCGTGTCACCCTCCTTCACTGTCTCCTCTCACCTTCCATTATATTTTATTTCCTTAGGTTTTTTGTTGTTGTTATTCCCGTTACTAGAAGAAAACACGACAAAGATCAAGAATTTTGTTAACATTGAAGACCTTTGTTGTCTGATTCAGAGCAATATGTGGCATACAAGCCTTCTCTAAAGATATTTTCTTAAACTTCTTAAATTTAGAGTAGAACACAATGGGGCTCATTATAATGTTTCTATACATGTATATCATTGTACTTTGCTCAGAATTATGCCCCATTAACATTATCTTGTCTTTTCTTCCTTCAAACATTTTATCTTGACATAACATCAAGGAGAAAAACAAAACAAAACAAAACAAAACAAAAAAAACAGGGGAAAAACTACAAAGAATTCCTATGGATTCTTTACCCAAATTCAACAGTGTTAACACTTTAACACATCAGCCCACCCCCCCCCCTTTGTTTTCTGGGGTTGGGGTGGGAGGCATTGAAATTGTTTATAAACAGAATCTCATATTATCCCAGGCTAGCCTTGAACTTTCAATGCAGCTGAGGATGGCCTTAAATTTTTTACTTTTTTGTCTCTACCTTCCAAATGCTAAGATTATAGGAGAGAACCATCATGCCAGTCTATGCAATGCTAGGAGTCAAACACAGAGCTTTGGGCATGCCAGGCAAGCACTCCTATAAACGAGATACAACCATATAGCTCATAACTATGAATGCTTCTTTTTCTTGTGATGTTGAGGATAGAGTCCTGGGCTTTATGCTTGCCAGAAATATGATCTATCACTGATCTGTGTGCCCAGGCTGTTCTGAACCATTGTGAGGAATTTAACATCACACCCCTTTACTAATACACAAATATTTGCATAAGCTTGAACACAGCCGTAGAACAATTATCAAAATCAAGAAATTTAATAGGCAGTTGAATAATATTCAAATACCTAGTTCCAGTAAGGTACATTGTTTTGTCTTGAGACAGGGTTTTACTATACAGCCCAGATTGGCCTCCAACTCAGAATCATCCTGCCTCAGCTTTCCCAGCTACTTGTATTACAGACATGTATCACTGAGCTTGGCTTTTTGTTGTTTTTTGAGACAGTGTTTCTTTGTGTAACAGTCCTGGCTGTCCTGGAACTCACTTTGTAGACCAGACTGGCCTCAAATTCACTGAGATCCACTTGCCTCTGCCTCCCAAGAACTGGGATTAAGAGCTTGGCTTTTAATAAGGCCTATTAAACAAAATTTTCCTCCAGGTGTCAATCCATAGCTACACAATGAATTCAGTAGTTATGCTTTGTCAATGTCCTAAGCCTGGGATAGTTCCTTAGCTTTTCTCTTTCTCTTATGGCATTGATTTTTGGGAAGGCAAGTTTACTATATTTTTAAAAAGTCCATCTGATTAGATTTGTTTGACGATTTATCATTATTGTATTTATATGATAAAGAATTCATGAACAGATAGCTATCAATCGCAGTTTTCTAAACCCAGCATTGTGATTACTTTGATAAGTAGCTGTTCTCAGCATCCACAGGTCTTCTCTATTCCCTCACTTATAATGCCAAAACTCTTATGCCAGGGACTCCTGGCAGCTCCTTCCTTTCCACTTTTACCCCTAGTTCCACAAAAAAGGCTCTGTTTATTTTCTCTATTGCCTAGGAGCTCATCCCCAGAAAACTTCATACTTGCTCTTCCTGTAAGCGGCCTGAGGTGACCTGTGAAGATGGCTTACTATTCTCTTGACCCAGAAAACCCTACAAAACCATGCAAATCAAGAGGATCAAATCTTCAGGTTCACTTTAAGAATACCCGTGACACTGCCCATGCCATCAAGGGTATGCATAAATAAAAAGCCACCAAATAACTGAAAGATGTCACTTTAAAGAAGCCAAGTGTGCCATTCTGGCGGTATAATGGTGGAGTTGGTAGGTGCGCCCAGGCCAAACAGTGGGGCTTGACACAGCGTCGGTAGTTGAAAGAGTGGGCTGGATTTTTGCTGCACATGCTTAAAAACTCAGAGAGTAATGCTGAACCAAAGGGTTTAGCTGTAGATTCTCTAATCATTGAACACATCCAGTGAAGAAAGCAGCCAAGATGCACAGACGGACATACAGAGCTCATGGCTGTTAATACATGAGCTCCGCCTGACACATTGAGAAGATCCTCACTGAAGAGAATCAGATTGTTCCACAGCCAGAAGAGGAGGTTGCACACAAGAAGAAGATATCCCAGAAGAAACTGAAAAAACAAAAAGTTATGGCACATGAATAAATTCAGCATAAAATACATGCAGATTAAAATAAAGATCTTCCAGTCATCTATATTGGCATTGTCTCAGATTACCTGTCAATTAGCCTTGATTGGAGGGGTGTGGTGATTATTATATATTTAATAAAATTAGTTTGGAGTATCAGAGAAAAAGATAAGAAAGAAAACTTCGTATTTGTCTATTTTATTTTTATTTATTTATTAATTTTTGGTTTTTTTTAAGACAGGGTTTTTCTGTGTACAGCCTGGCTGTCCTAGAACTCACTTTGTAGACCAGGCTGGCCTTGAACTCAGAGATCCACCTGCCTCTTGCCTGTTGGAATTAAAGGCGTGCATCACCACCACTAGGCTACAATTTTACACTTGTATGGCAAAACTGAGAAAGAAATCTTACCCTTATGGATTCCTAAAGGCTAGCTCTTAATGTTTACAAGACTGGAAAGACAGTTTCCTATTTCAGAAGAGATCCAGAAGTTATCACACACAGTGAGTCTTTACCTTGGCTGGCCTTCACTGTGACCATGTGACTGCACAATCACCGTGGCATGACCCATTCAGAGACAGGGACCAAAGACAACTTCTTCTAATTCCAAAAGACAAAGAGAGATCATCATTGAAACACTAGTCAGAATTTTCTGTTATTAAAAAGAAGGCCTGGCTGCTCTCCCCAGCTTCTCTATGCTATGGATAGCAGTCAATGGAGAGATGTACAGTAGTGCAAAATGCTAAGACCACCTATCTATTGGCCAGCCCTAAATAGAACACCTGAATTAACCCCAATCACCACTAAGGCTCAGGGAGTACTGCAGAAGGGAAGGCAGGAAGAAAATGAAATAGTTGAAAGATGGGGAGGGGTGCTGTAAAACGCTGTCTGCTAGACAACATGCCTATTGCAATCATGAGCACATAGCAGCTGTAGTTTCCTTTATGAAACCTACACAAAATCAAGCCATCCAGCATTCTAACAGGGATCAAGTAGAAGGCCTCTAGGCCCCCTTTCTTACTGAGGAGTTGTTGGCAGCAGATAGATTTTGAAGGAGAAAGAATTGTTCCATGGAGGGTGTGACCACTGTAGGTTCCCATGTTCCAAGAGATGGCCCCACATACATGCATATAAGGGCAGGACTAACTGGACTTAATGAGTAGACATGAAGTTGGAAGGGGACATGCCAATGAGTTGAAGAGGAAGATAGAGGTTAACTACCATTATAATTCATTGAATATATGTATGAAATTCTCAAAAACAGAAAAAAAATATAACCACTTTCTTTAGGGTTCAGATACTCAAAATTAGAAAGTTCAAAATGTAGGGATATGTAGTTCATGGTCAGTGATTAATAATGTCTACTCTTTTCACATCTATTAGAGAAATATTTACAGAAAAAATATGTACACATGTAAGGGCTGGAGAGATGGCTCAGAGGTTAAGAGCATTAACTGTTCTTCCAGAGGTCCTGAGTTCAATTTCCCAGCAACCATATGGTGACTCAGAACCATCTATAATGACATCTGGTACCCTCTTCTGTATACTATATACATAATAAATAAATCTTTAAAAAAATATGTCCACAGATAAAAGCCAATTAAGTTTTCATTGGATATTAGTCAAGAACTCATTGGTCTGAGTCAAAGGCTGTGAGTTGCCTGCCTTGATTATCCTCTTGTGGTGATATATTGCACATCAAATAAAGCTTGTCTGAAGATCAGAGGGCAGAACCAGCCACAGAGTTAGGCATGGAGGTCAGGGAATGGTGATATTCGGGAGACAGAGACAGAGATACATGTGAATCCATGAGGATTCAGGAGTGGTGAAAACTGGCTGTGGCTTGTTCCCCTGTCTCTCTGATCTTTCAGCTTTTCTCCAATATCTGGCTACGGAGTTTTATTATAAGGTCAGTTAGGACTCATGCAATATCCTCTTCTTCCTTCCTGGAATGTTATAGTGACATCAACATCATGTTGAGGCAGAACAATACAGTTCCAAACCTTCCTTACAGAGGAATGGCCAATGGCAGATAAATGAAGCATAATTCAAGCTTCTTGTTTACTCTGGCCTTTCTCCCTCTTTGAACTGCAGACATCCCAGTGAGCCCTGGAAGGAGCATCCTGCCTCTGCAGGAGTTCTCAGCATATGAAAGCAGAAACACAAGAAAGGTGGGACATTTATAACAGCATGCCACCACACTGCACCAGATGGCTTACCCTTGGTTTCTGTAACATCTGAGGAAAAAAAAAAGATTTTATCTTGTTTTTAATGACTGTTGGGTTGGGTTTTTAAACAAAATCTTAACTTACAGAATCTTTGATTATATAACTTTGAGGTGCCTTTCTCATAAATCTGAATATTTGTGCTATATTTGTGACCATGGACTTTTGAAACTTAACAAACACGTAGGAGAAACTAAGGGTGTACAGCTATACCCATTGTTTGATTTCATGTTTTATTAATGAATCACCAAGATGCCTCTGTTCAAAAGTTTTCTCAATAATTCTAACTTTTTCATAGCTATCTATTCATTTCTTTATTTACTTTAGCAATGTTTGCTAGGTAGGAATTCTATCATTAAGCAATACTCCCAGCTCCATATTTAAAAAAAAAAAATGGGGGGGGTTATTTCTAAAAGCATTTGTTGCTTCCACTGATTGTGAAAATATGTTATATGTGCTACATCGTGGGTGATCTTTGAATATATGTGCTCAGTGAAAAAGTACAAACACTTCATAATCCTGTTAGATGAAATACTTAGAGTTGTCAGACTGATAGACATAGAAGGTAAAGTACTGGGAAGTAGAGGTGAGCTTGTTGTTTGCAGGTGGGGCTATTGTTCAGAGGTGAGGTTATTGTTTAGAGGCGGGATTATTGTTTAATAGGTACAAACTGTTAGTTGGCAAGATGGAAAAGTTCTGAAGATTGTTTACACAGCAATATGATTACATTTAACACTGCTGAGCTGTCTGCTTACAAATGGAAAAGGTAGACTTAGATTCTTTAATATATTAAAGCAAATGCACTCACTCTTCTAATTTTTCTCACTTGTCTCTATTACCTCTCCATCTCCATGGCGGATTATTAATGTTAAGTTTCAAACCTGGACCAATTTAACACATTAAAGCAGACCTGGCCTCCAAGTTTCCCCAACATCCCTCAGGCCCTATCTGTATTGTTATGGTTTCGAAAACTAGGAGTTAAACAAGGAAATATGACAGGGTAAAATTCATTCATAGCCTGGCCTAATTCACAGTTTCCTCGTCAGGAATAGGAGAATGTGAGCAGCCCACAGCTGCAGCAGAGGGAATCTCATATAGGTCTTTAATACCTTTGCAAACAAGCAGAGCTTAAAAAAAAAGTAGAACTTCTTTGCCCTTAGCATTTAGCACAAACACTTCGTCGATTTTTTTTTTTTTTACTTATTGTGATTGACCAGTTTTGGAAAACTTCCTCAAGTAGACCTGTTTTTTCAGAAGGTCTCTGTGGTCTGTTGGTTTGAGAGAAAAAAAAAAAAACAGTCTACACAATAGGAACATAAATCTTGTTACACCTAAGAAACACAAGATTCTGGGAACAGAACTAGGGGCTGAATAGTAAGAAGAATGGAGGCTCTGTTCTTTGTTATTATTTTTTAGCAAATGAAGTAAATTATTTAACCCTTATTAAAATTAATAGTGAAGACAGAAATTTGGGGGAGTTGGGAGGGGTGGTCAGCCTCTAACAGGTATGGCTGGAATACCTCACCCTCTACCCTGAACTCTCCAGCCCAGGGGACTGGGCTGGGCTGCCGTTTTGGCTGCCCATTCTCTTTATTTCTTTGGAGCTCCTGACTGCTGTACCTGTCCTGTCGTGTGTGTGTGTGTGTGTGTGTGTGTGTGTGTGTGTGTGTGTCTGTCGTCGTGTCCGTCCGTGTGTCGTCGTCCCCCCCCCTGCTTTCCTTCTCCCTTCTCCCAATATGTTCTGGCTCAGGGTTATGTCTACTCTGGAGTCTCCCAGATGCCTTGCCTCTACCTATGATCTCTCATATATCTACAATAAACCTCTTCCACCATATGTAGGGGCAGTCATGCTTTCCTTTCCTTGTTCTTTTTATTTCTTTCCTCCTCCTCCTCCTCCTCCTTCTCATTTACCTGATGCTGAAATCTAAGAGTGTCCTTCCAAGGAACTCAATCACTCTGAACCGACTCTCCTAAGGTATGTATGGATCATTTGCTTCTACTGCCTTTTGCCACCCACCAGATTTGATTCTAGAGTCCACCTCTTCAGCTGCTTCTTCCCTCCACCTTATCTAACCATGTGTCTTAGTTAGGGTTCCTTTTGCTGTGAGGAAACACCATGACCACTGCAACTTTTCTAAATGAAAACATTTAATTGGGGGGGGGCAGCTCTCTAACAATTTCAGAGATTCAGTCCATTAATATCATGGAGAGGAACATGGTAACATGTAGGCAGACATGGTGCTCACTACATCTTGATCAGGAAGTAGACTGAGTATCACACTGGATGAAGCTTGAGCATATATGAGACCACAAAGCCTGCCTCCACTGTGACACACTTCCTCCAACAAGGCCACACCTCCCAATAAGGCCACCCCATTTGGAGGGCTTTTCCTTTCAAACTACCACATTCTACTACCTGGCCCCCAAAGGCTTGTAGCCTTATCAAAATGCAAAAATACATTTAGTCCATCCACTGGGTAATGGTGGCATATGCCTTTAATCCCAACACTTGGGAGGAAGAGGCAGGTAGATCTGTTTGAGTTTGAGGCCAGTCTAATCTACAAAGTAAGATTCAGGTCAGCCAGAACTGCTGCACAAAGAAACCCTGTCGCAAAAACTAAACAAATGCATTTAGTCCAAGTTCAGAAGTCCTCATCGTCTGTCACAGTCGCAACAATGTTAAAAAGTTTAAAGCTCAAAGTTGCTTCTGAGATTCATGCAATTTCTTAACTGTTATGGCTTGTAAAAATCAAAAACAGATCACATACTTTCAACATATAATGATACAGGATATACATTACCATTCTAAAATGCAAGGAATGGAGCATAGTGAGGGAACACTGAGCCAAAGCAACTGAAAACCAGCTGGGCAAACTCCAAACTGCATCAAAACACTCATCAGCCCTCTAACTTGGTTCAGCTCTGTTTACTGCAACACACTTCTTTCTTTTGGACTGGTTTTATTTTTTGTTAGCAGCTTTCCATGACAGGTATCCCATGACTCTGGGATTACATATTGACCAGATTTCAACCTTTGCTGCCTAAGCTTGGTTGTACTTAAACTTGCTCTGTAGACCAGGCTGGCCTCAAACTCAGAGATCCAGCAGCCTCTGCCTTCTGAGTGTTGGAATTAAAAAACAGGGCACTCAGCTTTCTACTATTCCTTTGCACAAATTGGAGACTTAG
>PVIH01012047.1:0-65561 GCA_004025045.1 Sigmodon hispidus
GCATCTGCAAAATGAGGTTCACACAACGTAGGAGCATGGCCATGATTGTTCAAGCCTTCACCGCCATTGAGGCGGGACAGCCCCCACATGTTTGGCTTGCTGCCTTGAAAGAGTAATGTTTGGCACGGGTTGCGAGGCTAAGCACTGCACATGGTTTTGCCTAGGTAAGGCTTCATGAAGAGCATGCCTAATTGCATACTGGTTGGCACCCACTATCCTGTCCTCATGAAAACGGGTGCTGGACAGGTCTGTCCCTGTCTGAGTGGATGACACCTGGATTAGGGATATCACAAGTCCTCTTGCACAATGGGGATTAGGCCTCTGCTCTTGCCCGCTGCTTTTGCTTGATTTTTTAATTTTTTAATTATTAAATAAGGGGGAGATGTAGAGAGCTGCCTGCTGCTGTACCTTAAAGATAGGGCTGATTTCCAGCCTCCAACCCCCTGCGGGTGAGTGCTCTCTTTTGATAAACAACTCCTTATTTGGCTTGAGCCTGGGGCGTGGTTTGCTGTGAGCTATGCCCACATGGCTTATTGGGATTGGATGCCCTGAGAGTTTCTAGTCAGTGGGCGGGGTTTCCCGAGGGAAGAGGAAGGAGAAGCAGAGAGAAGAACAAAGAGAGAGCAATTGTAAAGGTCCCGAATGAACTGCTGAAAGAAGATCCTGGGTGTTGCGCTTTCCTTGCTGGCAAGGGTGCGCGCGACACTTGCTATTATGAATAATGCTTCTATGAACATATTTGAGCTAATGCTTTTGGGGTGCAAATGTGTGTCTTTAAGGTATATACCCAATAGTGGTATTGCTGGAGCCTTGGGGAGAGTGAGTCCCAGTGTTCTGAGAAACCTCCATACTTCATTCCAGAGTGGCTGAACAAGCTTACACTCCCACCAACAATGGAGGAGTGTTCCCCTTGCTCCACATCCTCTCCAGCATAGACAGTCATTTTTGTTTGATCTTAGCCATTCAAAAATGATATATTAAAATTTGCCAGCGAATAGATGGATTTAGAGAACATCCTCCTGAGCAAAGTCTCACAAACCCAGAAAGATAAACAGGGGATATACTCACTCATTAGAGGACTTTAAGCAAAAACCTTCTGTTTTCATTGAAAGATGATAGGTGAATAAAGTCACACATACACACACACACAGTAAAACAAAACAAAACTTCTGGTTTGACTGTAGAAGGATCGCTTAGCAGAAACTTGTGGTGAGAATAGTGCATCCGTGGACATTAGCTGGGACCTACTGTGCTTTCTTTATCTGTAGCTAAGCCTAACCTGGCATGAGAAGCTTTAGATTTTATTTTTTATATTTAATGCATTTTAGAGAAAAAAGAAGTCCTATTATTGTATGAGTATTTTTTATTATCTATTCTGAATGTTTTGCTTTTTTTATATGTTTAATGCTGATTCTCAAAAAAAATAAAAAATAAAAATGCAAAAGAAAGTTTTAAAAAATGGGAACATAACTGTACCTGCTTTGTAATAAAATAACATGTACTGAAGTAAGAAAAAAAAGAAAAATATTTATTTTCAATGTTCACTGAAGTTATGATACATGACATTTCAGTAAGCTTTAGTCTCAGCATTGAAAAGGCAGAGGTAGGCAGATCTTTGAGTTTGTGACCAGCCTGGTTTAAGTGAGTTCCAGGACAACAAGACCTACACAGTGAAACCTTGACTTGAAATATAAATGAACAAGGGGCAAAAGAGATGGCTCAGTGGTTAAGAGCACGGACTGCTCTTCCACGGACCCAATTTCTATTTCCAGCAGCCACATGGCAGCTCACAAATGTCTATAACTCCTGTTCCAGAGGTCCAATGCCCTCATAAAGGTAAGCATACAAGAAAAACACCAAAGCATATACAATGAAATAAATATTTTTTTAAAAGATCAGAAGATGTGGAGAAGAGAGAGTGATCTGATGGGGTGTAAGGGGGAAGGGACCATGAATAAGGATATAAACAGATAGAAAATGTGACTTCACTCATAATAAAATATTAAAAAAATAAATGTTTTTGGTTGTGAGCCTAGCCTTTAACAGCTGAGCCATCTTTGTAGTGAGATTCCTATATTGTACATTTTCTACTTTTGTGTCTAAGAACTGGGCAATGAAGTCTTTCTGTTTCATGACAATTTGTATGTTAATAAACATTATAAATGTAAAAAAAATGAAAAAGAAATGGGTAAAAGACCTTTCAGCAAATGGAAAACAACAAAATTTTGATTTATCCAGAACAGAGTATATTGTGACAATATATTTACAGACATTCATAGTTCAAATAATTTGTTTGTTTGTTCATTTTTAAGGTTATATAATGCCTGTAATATTAGATCTTAAAATGTTAATGTGTATGTAGTGGCATAGGTGAGGGAAATATGTCCTCTCTTCTCTGCTTGCTATCCACAGCAGCTGAGAGAACTAGCCCAAAGATCATGAGAGAGTGAGAGAACAATCCCTGACATTCACCAGCTGGAGCACACAGGAGAGTGCCCCTTCATCCTTCCTGGGCAATACAATAGAGCTGGTCCTGGTGGTATGAGTGCAGGAAAGCTGAATATCATCCTGAGGACAGAAAAGCTAGCCTAGGCAGAATTAGAATGCTCACCTGGGTACCAATGATTAGGAAAAGCTAGTTGTGTGACTTATGTGGAGAACTAACGCTATGAGTTAACCTATGAGTTATCCCACCCCAACATCCACTACATCTATGAACCATTGAAGTATGTGAAGAAGACAGAGCTACAGAACCAAAACTGCAGGATCTCCATGACACAGGATGACAATGAATATCCAAGAAAAACCCCAGAGAGAGCCCATTATTATTAGCAAAGCAGAAGGAAGAGGCTTGAAACCAGAACAAGGATTCATAGTCATAAACATTTCCAAGTAAAGATCAATGAACTAAAGGTAAAACTGCAAATGCATGTATATGCCCAATTAGAAATAACCATATCAGCAGCTGCCCTACAACTCCTACACCTAGAGCAGAAGAATAGATGGAAGAGCTCCCAGAGAAAAAGCAACAAGATTTCTTTGACATTGTGTCTTCTAGGAATTTAACAAGATGCTCCCAAAAAGTCTCATGAACATGACTACCTACATATGGCTGAATAAGAAAGACAGTGATAGACATGCAAATGTGGACAAGGAAATTTCAAGAGCCTCAATCCTTCACAAAATACTACAGTCAATTGAACAATGCTGAGAGTGGGGGAAATAGTATTTTTTGGAATTGATTACAGAAATTAGTTATTCAATATTAAAATGTCAGCCTGAAAATATACATAACATATAGATTTATCAGGCTGTATTGTCATTGTATTTACTGAGTGTGTGTATGTGTGTGTGTGTGTGTGTGTGTGTGTGTGTGTGTGTGTGTGTGAAATATAAGATTAAAAAATCAAGGGGATACATGGGAAAGCAATATCAGGAAGAAAACTCAGTCTTGACGGTTTTAATGTGTGATCTAAGCTTTGAAACATCAGTAATGTGCACAGAAACTAATTGTTGTCCTTAGTATTTGCTTCTACTTTATTGACAGAATTTGAAATATATCAGCAATAACAGTATAAATCTCAATGCTAATAAAAGTAATTATTTTTCATCAGTCCTCTCATAACTGGAAGTTACTATAATTATAAAAACACTTATATCAAAAGAATCATAAAAGAATATATTATTGAAAACAGAATTTTTAAATCACTTTTGTGCAGTCTAAATAATTCTAAATTTATATCTTGAAATGTTAGCTGTGTACCAAAATTTCTCTGTACGACTTTAATTCATTCCTTCAATGTCAATGTACCAGTGTTTGTCTTGTAGTCCTCAACAGCCTTGAAGAAGCATGCATCTTTATAGTGAGGATGTTCTTTTGTTTCCTCTATTCATTAACACTAGTTACAAAATAAAAATAACCTTACTCTGAGCCAATACAAAAGAGTGAGCATTCTTCAAAGTAAAGTGTTATGTCCTTGGAGTAGCCTTGTATGTCAAAACTATTTGACTTTACATTGGCATTCAACTCTTCTACAATGTTCAATGTGTGTCTTATAATATCTCCTGAACTCCACTGTGCTTTGCTTCAGCTGGTAATTACATTATGTCTAGCACTCAGCTTGCAGCCTATCACACAATAAAACTATAAATATTGTAAGAGACCTGATGTCATTCAAGGTAACAGGAAACATTTTTATGAATAAGGTGGAGCTTAAATTTTACGAGTGAATTGAATAAAATAAAAACTATTAGGGTCCTAGAGAAATCCCACAAAAAAACATCATCCATGTATATAATCAGCAAGAAAATTTATGTTCACCATCATGACAAGGCTATCCGTTCTACACAAATGAAAAATGATGACAACACCAAGAGGGATGTGCAGGCTTCTTTTAAGCATAGCTAAGGGGAATTTCAGAGTCAGTTAGATCATTTCTGATAAGACTGGCTTAAATGAGTATTAATTATACTTTTATGTTCCTGATTGTTTAGGGATAGTAAGGACCAGTTAAGCAAAGAGTTCTTCCATTTTTGGATAATCCTGAATGATTCCTAGGCTCTGTGTTTATTTGGTTGTTACCTTGAACATTTGTAGTGGCTGGCCTATTACATACTATCTCCCTCATCTCCACTGTTAGGGACATTGAAGATAAATTGTTCTTTGTTTGTGGCTTCCTCAGAAACTATTTGCTCAGTCTCAGGAAACTGAAATCGAAGCCTCATATAAGACAGAAAACTGAGCAATCTGTTTTGGTGTCTGCACAGTCCTCTCTAAAACACAACTATCAATGTCACTCTGTGTAAACACTGTCTGGTGTCTGCCAAGCCATGACAAGGAATGGAAGCCATGGACTCTGGACTTCATTACACATTTTCCACTCTTTCTTCCTAAAGGTGGAAACATTTCTTCATTTGGAAGTTACCTAAGTTATTATGTTCTCTAGAGAAAAACATCTTTGTGCCAAAAAGAAGAACAAAAAAATTTAATATACAACATATATATATACATATATATACATATATGTATATATAAATATATATATAGCCTGAATTATCAGAGAACAGAGCCAAGCCATGAGGTCAGGGAGTGGAAACCCATGCCTTTAATTGCAGCTCTCTGGAGGTAGAAATCTTTTAAATCTGTGTGAATTCAAAGCCAAACAAAGCCAGGAGTTGGTGACACACATTAATCCTAGCACTAGGAAACTAAAAACAGGAGGTGAGATAGCTGGGCACGGTAAAAAGGATGGAGAAATTCAACTTTGCCTGCATTCCCTTTCAGCTGAGGACTCAGAATTATTCAGTATGAGGATTCATGGAGACAGAACCTACCCTTTTTGACCTGAGGAGCAGCTAGGTGAGAACTGAATGTGGCTTGTTTCTCTGTCTCTCTGATATTTCAAGTTTTCCTCATTATCAGTCTCTGGGTTTTTATTATGATTCCAAATATAATTTTTGCAATATCTGGCACCTTACTTTTGCAACACAGATTCACATAAAATGTCTCGTGCCTGTGGCTTTGAAGGCAATAGCACAGGCCAGAGTTAGATGTAGCCAGAACCAATATCTGACTGGCTATGTTTCCCTTTCTTAGTCATTTTCCAGACAGCTCTGTCTTTTAGGCAGTTCCTGCCACATGTGTTTCTTCTCCACAATCACTGGGATGAGTTTCTCTGACAGTGACTTTCCTCTTCTAGTAGGCTTTGGTACTTTTTTTCTGGAGCCTCTCTTTGGGTTGCTGCCACACAGTTATTTGAACCATCACTGACAACAAATTTGGTGAGTCTAAATTTTGTCAAAATAGCCTAAGTAGAGAGTTTTTAATCCCACATTATAAATAAAATAAGAAATAGTTTTACAATGGACAATAGTTTGTCTCTGTTTAATAATAGTCTAGATGATATAAAAATGAAACAATCAAGAGGATAATTAATGTGGATGAGATTAACATAATGTCTATTACAAATATATTTTATTATTATTGTTTTAGCCCAAAAATGTTGATTTATATAAATGCAAAGTTGGTTGATTTGCGTGCCAAGATACAAGTATTAGAAAACATTGTTAAGACAGATCATAGAGATAGTCAAGCCCAGACAGAAGAATTTAAAGGCAAAAAAATCCCAACATTGCCTTATAAATTTACAAAGAAACAGCCTAAGGCTTTCAATCAGCCAAACATATTATATCCAGTAACCTTACAGGAATTTCCAAATGATAGAAACCATGTAAGACCTGAAGGTACTCCTGCTTAATTGTTAGATTTAAGGAAATTTAAGCAAGCAACAGTCTTATATGGTATGTACTCATTTTTTGTAAAGCAAATATTAAACTCTGGGTCAAATTGTAATATAATTATTCCTAAAGACTGGACGAATATGGTTACAGCAGTCATGAAGACTCATCCCTACTTATTGTGGAGGACATGGTAGAAGGATGAAGCTAAAACCATTGAACAACTCACTCACTAGGGTTAGAAAAATTAAAATTTCCCAAGACCAAGTTCTTGAAAAAAAAGAGATAATGCTAACATTCAAAAACAATCTTTATGTAATGATCATGCCCTGTGAATATGATTGCAAACATCTGAAAATGAAAAAAGAACAAAATTAAAAATACAAATAAAAGACTCAGATTCATTCAGTCTGAGAATTCATGGTAACAGAATCTCCCCTTTTAGGCCTGAGAAGTTGGCTAGGTGAGAATTACTTATAGCTTGTTTTCTGTGTCTCTGATATTTCAGCTTTTCCTTTCTTCAGGTTTTATTGTAATAACAAATAGTATTTGTGCACTAGAAAACTGTTCTGGGATACAGACAGATGTGAATGTCTGGAAAGAAGGTAATATAGAGGTGGCACATGAAATCAGTTTAATGATCACTGAAAGTCAATTTCAATTTTAGCTGAGATATTTGTACATTAGGTTATTTCCCCCACTCACAGAAATGTGTGGGAGAAATAAACTCTTAGATGAAGGCTGCAGGTAGGTAGGTAGGAAAGTGGTACAGCTACAATATTTTTAAAAAAACTACCAGAACACTATGAGTCATGAGTGACTAGAAGACATTTGGCAGCAGAAAAGACAATAGTTCTAAGACAAATTCTAACAAAATTGCATAGAGTAGTTTAAAGGGTTTCAGCAGTATGAGAAATTGATCATCCAAGTAGGTTTAGAAGCCTGATTGAACTCCAGGCAAACAATCAGAAATTTCTTTCATGAATAAATTAAATTTACTCTTGTGATAATTAGGACTAAAGGCAAATCTATTTTCATTCTAAATCTTATAGCACAGTAAACCCATAGGCTTGTTTTATTTCTTCCAGTACATTCTTAAACAAATGTGAGATATTTTCACATTACATTTTCTGTCTGTATTAGTAGATGTAAGAGTTTATGGAGTTTTTCAGACTCTTGGAACAAAATGGCTCTCAATCAGTCATTTCAGAATGTCTAAAAGATAGACATATCTTCCAGGTGAGTAATGGATGTTTTCAATTGTAAATCAAGTGAGTACAAAGTAAAGCTATGACTTAAAAGTTAAAATTTAATCTAACATACTGTTATAATTGTGAGTATGACAGGGTCTTGATTAGATAATTCAAGTGAGCTAAAATTTTTCTTCTATGGACAACATATCATCATGCTTTATTATGAATTAATAATGAGAACATTTTATGTAGTCTGCAATTACAAACTTACTTATATGACAATCAATGAATAAACACAGAAAGACATTTATTTTTTAGTTTTCAATATTTTCTTTCTTCTTATGCATAAAATGTAGCATTTAAATAAATATTAATTAATTTAAATTAAATATTTAATAATTATTTTAAATAAAATAATGCACAAGATGAAAGAGACATTCACTTAAATTCTTCTAATACTCCCAAGTCTCAGGTATCCTACTTTGAAATACACCCGAAAAATGCCATGCATTTTTTTTGTTGGTAATAACAAAAGGTGCTTGCTTCTCATATCTCAGTGTATTATCTTAAGCCCCTTTGCCTTCAGAAAACCTAGTACCAATGACATGGTCCAGTTGCTGTCATTCAGATAATATATAGTTCTAAATGGCCTCTCCTGTACTTTTCCACTTTTAGTGAGAAAGACAAGCTAAGAAGTTGACTCCACCATAAAAACAATTCTGACGTGACTACATGACCTTGCAAGCAGTTCTGATTGCAGCCCTAAACTTCTCAGACTTGCATAGCCAAAGGAGTTACTTCTGCACCATGAGTATGTTGAAACCATAAGAAAATGTATGACTCTATCCTGTCTGCACTGTAGTACAATGGTAATAAATACAACAGAAAAAGATCAAATTACTTCCCAGGCTGCCAGATTTGTCCAAAAGTCACTACTGTTCTCCAAGACGAGGTAAAACATGTATTTACAGAAATTACCTTCCTACCAACATTATAGAAGGTGCAGTACTGATACAACACATGAAACTATGATCCTACCCCTGAAATGGACAAAAACTTACCCTAAAAATTAAATAAAATGGCTCAGCGGTTAAGAGCACTGACTGTTCTTCTGGAGGTCTGAGTTCAATTCTCAGCATCCACATGGCTGCTAATAACTGTCTGTAATTCCAAGATCTGATACCCTTACACAGTTATATGTGCAGGCAAAACACCAATTCACATAAAAAACAAAAATAAATATTAAAAAAAACAAAAAGAAGAAAAAGGAAAGAAAAAGAATAAAGAAAATGTTGTTACTAATTGTTACGAATATCCTATAGAATATTCCATATAAGATGTGATGGTAAGAATATTGCAAATATTTTTATACATTTAAATTAAATCTAGCTTATTTATGCCCTAGTTTTCAGACTTGTTCAAAATATGACTAAAATATGGATCTCAGAGTGTTTCCTTCAGAGATGGAGAAATGTTTATAATTTGAAGCATGTTTTAAAAAACACAAACCAAGGCTTGTTTTAGAAATAGTTAATAATGAACAAGAGTGGGCTATGTCAACAGGTTTACAGAGAAAGAAGTCTAGCACCTGCTGGATGTGACCAGGAAGAGATAGCTTTCTGACATGAGAATGGTACTTTTATAAAAACCCAGCTAAATGCTTTTGGACCTGCCTTTTATGAATAGTCTGCCTTCTATCTCAGACTTTCACACTTTCCTTTTCTGCTGACTAGGTACAAATTGTTAGTATCCAAGTTTCTTCAGATACAAAAGGCATGTGCTACACAGTGGAAGTCCCACTCTTAGTGGTGTCCAATCTTCTTCTCTCACATGTCCATTCAAGGAAATTCCTCGTACACTGCTGAGAATGACTTTGTGGGAAGCCTTGACCTTATATAAATGAATAGCAGTGGTTTCTATTCTTCCTTTCTTATTGAACAAAAGTCCAGCTCACACAAACCCACATATAAAAAACACACATGGCTGGGTTTGCAAGTTCTATAGCATCTCTGAAAAAGGTGATAGTGTAACATGAATACACACCAGTTTCTTAACTCTGTTCACAATATGTAATAGTTTTAAGGACTTTTCAAAACAATATCCTGACTTTTCTTGATTTCAATGAGCTCTGCTTTCCTGAAATAATAAAACACCAAAATGTACCTGTCCACATGCACTGCCTCACAGTTAAGAGCAGAAGTTGTTTGCCTTACACAGTCTAAAAAAAATCTAAGTACTATAAGATTAGGCAAGAGAATTGCCAAACTGAGCTAAAAATCTGTTTAATGGTTGCCTTAATTTGTATACTAGGTGTTTTCATGAATAGAAAAACAAGAAGGCAATTGAGGATGTCAGATGTTGCTTTAGTAGTTGTGATTCCAGACAAAAGGCCTTCTTCTCCATGGGGCTCCTAAGAAGATAAAGTAATCAGCCAAGATTTCCTTATTCATTGGGATTCAATTGAAATGAAAACAATTATTCCAATGCTGCTTTAATATTCCTTCCTAGAGTTGAGGTAATTATCTGATATTAATTTCTTTTAACAGTTAATTTGCATAAGTCTACTTTTCAGGGTCTTTGTTTTATAGCACTTTATTATGTGTTAAGAAATATGATCTTTAGAGTTGTTTTGGATTAACATTTTCTGAATACTCAATTAAATTTATTTGTAAAATTAAATGAGAAAAGTTCAACTGTCATCAATATGCAGAGTAAGAAGAGCAAGTGAGAGAAACATTTCTCAGGTTGCCTTTGCTCTTAGTGATGGAAGCATATCAGATGAGAAGGAACTCCACAGACATGTTTACAGAAATGCACACATACTCTCTCTCTCTCTCTCTTTATCAAAAAGAAAGCACAAAAGGCCACCCCAAAGCCCAGAAATAAAAAAAAAAAAAATAGTAGGAGGTAATTTTTTAAAAGGCAACTGGAACTCTTAGAATAAAACCCATTTACAATGATAGAAAAAAAAGTGGGAAATACCCTTGAACTCACTGGCACCAGAGACTACTTCCTAAATATAACACCAGTTACACACAAAAACACTGAGAGCAGCAATGAATAAATCAGACCTCCTAAAGCTGAGAAGCTTCTGTAAGGCAAAGGACACCATCGATAGACAAATGACAGCCTACATAATGGGGAAAAATTTTAACCAACCCCAAATCTAACAGAGGATTGATCTCTAAAACATATAGGGAACTCAAGGAACTAGAGGTCAAAACACTAAATATAATAAAAAATGGATTACAGAGTTAAACAGAGATTTCTCAACAGAAGAACCCCAAATGGCTAAAAGACACTTATAGAGTTGTTCAACATCCTTAGCCATCAGGGAAATGCAAATCAAAACAACTCTGAGACCTGTCAGAATGAGTAAGATAAAAAATAAATGACAACCTATGCTGGAGAGGGTGTGGAGCAAGGGGAACACTCTTTTACTGTTGACGAGAAGGTAAACTTATAAAGCCACTTTGGAAATCTATATTGTAGTTCCTCAGAAAACTGGGACTCAGTCTATCCAATAATTCATCCATATCACTATTGGGCATATACCCAAAGAATGCACATTCTTACTCTAAGAGTATCATCTCACCTATGTTCATACAGGTATTATTTGTAATAGCCACAACTTAGAAAAAACCTAGATGTTTCTCAGCTAGAGGATGGATTAAGAAATTGTGGCACATTTACACAATGGAATACTACTCAGAAGAAAAAAAAAAAGATGATATCCTGAAAGTTGCAAGCAAATGGATGGAACTGGAGAGTATCATCTTGAGTGAGATAATTCAGGCTCAGAAAGATAGACATGGTATGTACTCAATCATAAATAAATTTTAGAGATAAAGTAAAGGATAACCAAGCTCCAGTCCACAGCCCTGGAGCAGCTAGGTAACAGGAAGATCTTAAGAGAAACATCTTTGTATTTTCCTGGAAAGGAGAAAGAAAAGGGGAAATAAAAAAAATCTCCTGAGCAAATTGGGATCATGGTGGGAGAATGAAGAGGAGGTGGGAAAAGAACATGAGAGAATGGGATGGTTGAATAGGGAGAGCATCAGATAAAAAGAACGAAGAAATGGATATCTAGATAGAAGGAGCCATTGTGAGGTTAGGAAAAAAAACAGGTGCTAGAGAAACACTCAAGAACCTAAAAGATGATCTCAGATATAACTCCCAACAATATTGGAGAGGGTACATTAACTAGCTTTCCCCTATAATCAAATGACTGCCCACCCTAGTTGTCATTATAGAATGAACCTTCATTGATCAGCTAATTCAGGCACATGCAGAAATCCATAGCTAAAAAAAATCTTGGTAGAGTTTCTGGTCCAGCTGAAGAAAGAAAGGGAAGATTATATGAACAAAGTGATCAAGATCATAATGAGGAAAACCACAAGGATGGCTGACCTGAGCTATTGGGAGCTCAGTGACTCTGAAATGACAGATGAGGAATCTTTATGGAATCTATCTAAATCCTCCAAATGTATATGGCAGTATAAATGTGTGGGCAGTTTGTTGAGCCTCTTGCAGCTGGACCAGAGTTCAATCCTGATAGACCAGAGTTCAAAAGTGTCTTCTGGGATCCCACTCCCAGGCTTGATACTTGGGGCAGGGACTTGGTCCTATCTCAACCAGATGGATATTCCAGGCTGAACTGACTCACCTTTAAGCACTTGCTCTTTATGGGGAATAGATGTGGGGATGGGTTGGTAGGATGGTGGAGGAAGACTGGGACAAGGGAGGGGGGAGAGGGAGCAATGATAGGCATGAAAAATTAGAAATATAAAAGTTAATAATACATTAGTCTTTTTCTTACATAATGAAATTATGTTTCTATAGAGAAAATGACATTTATATTTACATAAAAATTCTACAATTGATAGCATATGAAAATCTGAAATATGTGAGGAGTTATAGATAGTGCCTAACTTGATGACCTTCACAGTACAGATAATCAGGCCTGCTGTGAGTTTGTGCAAAGTTAATAGGTGAGTACTTTCAGGAATTCCCATTCTTCACATAACATATTTGTAACACATATTTGTTAAGCAAGTTTTTCAGAAATCATGTGTTTATGTGAAGCTCTCATATCACATTAAAGTTAATCACCCCAAATAAAAAAAAACTGGTAAAACAAATATTTTTGTGTGTGTTTTTGGCCAATGCTGTGGATATTTGGACATTTATCCACTATTTTTTTGATTCATAAATAATATTCATAAGGATTTGAAGAATATGGTCCCAGAGACTCACAATTTAGTTACTTTCAGAAATCTTCTATACAAGTACAGAAAGTTTCCAAAATGGTGTTTAGATCACTGGCATCAATCTTAAAAAGCAAAATATCAAGATAGTTGAGAGAGAGCCAGGAAGAAAAGATGGAATGATAACTGGGAATATGAGGAATTCTCGAAGAACAAACCTGAGCCTGGAGCTAGTCTTCTGCAATAAAAGAAAGTCAATTGCTCCAACTATGACTAGACCTTGGATGTTTTATAGAGAAAGATGTAGGCACTTCACTATTCATACTTGCAAATTAAATGCTACAGAACATACATACACTATGCAAGCATAAAAAATACACATGGTTAAAATATTTTAATCCTTTTGTGTGAGCATATTTGCGTGTACTCTCAGGTGTGTGTCTGCACAAATTACTCACATGTATATAGAGAAGGTCAGAAGCAGCCTCAGGCATTACTCTTCAGGTACTATCCACTTCATTTCTTTTTAAACACACTCTCTCACTGTTATGTGGGACTTGCAATTGCTCTTAGCTTGCTGTCCAAGAAGCTCCAAGAACCTATTTCTCTCCATCTCAAAACTGGAACTGCAAAGCATGGATTATTGTGCTCAGACTTCTGTGGTGATGGAAATTAAACTCAGGTCCTCATGCTTGCAAGTCAAGCATTTTATCAACTGAGTTATCCCTCCCAGAGCAACAGTTCTGCTTTGTAAAAACTGTATCATTAAGTAGTCACCTTAGAAAGACTATGTAAGACTAATTTTTATTATTAGAAATGAAAATTTATAGGAGTCTTGATATGAAATATCAATCTACACAGAGTTATAAAATTTTATGATCCATCTCCTTTTGATGGAGAAAAACAAGAGACAGTATGGTTTGTGGTTTTTGTACACACAGTGACTGTTTAAACATTAGTCTTATTTGAATCTCTGCTGTTCTAACATAAGTGATGCTTCAGACTCTTCTATTGGCAAACAAAAGCAAAAATATGAACTTGAATAAGGTCATTAAAGAGATTTGGGCATCATTAAGAGAAAGTCATCAAGAGGAGATCAGAGAATAATGTAAGTCAACAACAGAAAAGCAGTAAAAGAACAAACAAGGAGGGGGAAGGGAGTTTGAACAAGGGGATACATGGATAAAAGATGACACTTTATTCAAAATAAATAAATGAATATATAAGAAAGAAAGAAATCAGTAGGTAACATATATTAATCTATTTAAGTGTTTACTTTTAGATTATTAAGTTGCATAAGTTTTAAAATAAACTGTTATACCTATTTCCATAGTACATTCTATAAAAACTTGTAAATAGTAAGTTTTTTAGTGTACAGGTTAGAAAATACTGCAAACATTTAGAAATGAGCTAAATTATAAGGACATGAATGGCCAAAGTCATGCCATCAATATTTATTCTACATGATGTCTAAAATATAATTGGGGTGAATGTAAATGGTACATCAAAGCAATAAATACTGAGAGTAAATTATAAGCTAATGTTCTGAGATTTATAATGACAATACTATTATAACATTTTAGCTGCAGGCATCATTTTCTAATTTTACCTGAAAAAAACTCTGCTTGAATTTCTCAGAATAAAAGCATGTGCTTACTTATCTATTTCTTCATACTTTCATTATACTAGTTAAGGACATCCCTAAAATTATGTGACACATAGAAAAATGTTGTTCTCTTCAAGTTATTCAATTTCTATAAAAGACTATATGAAATACATTCTGATTCATTTTTGTCATACTGAAAATTTCCATAATTGTTCTTTCTATAGAGCAGTTTGGAAGATATTTTCTATGACCCATGAAATGATATTCTACAGTATATAACAATTTACTGGCTGAAATAGACAGCTTAGAAAAATTCCTATATGTATGATAAAATAAGACATTTAATAAATCAAATATTCATAACTAGATAAATGACAAATTTATAACTATATATTCCTATAATTCATTTCTAGGTAACATATAAAATAATAGAAGCTAAACTGGATCTATAAACAAAGACATAAGCTGATTAAAATTAATAATAAATTTTGTAGGAATGTAAATACTACTATTAGTATACCATATTAAATTTATAAACTATTTAATACATTAACATACATAAATCCATTAATTATGAGATTCAAGGAATTGGCTAATCTACATTGAAATATACTGTACAAAGATAAATTCACTGTTTTGGTAGAATATTTCCTGTCATTCTATTTTTAATAAAAAATACTCTAAATAATACTGTTAATTAATGATATTAAAATATATTATAAGTATAAGTGCTTTAATTGTATTACACACAATATAATTCAATTTGTCATTTACAAATATCTGCAAAGAATTTTTATTTTGTGAATATAATATGAACCTACTAAATAAAAATTTGAGCTATCTCAGCTAGCTTGTTATCTCCCCCCCACACACTCTTATACTGAAAGCTGGAGAAACGGATACCCAAGTAAACGGTACATATATCACTGTATCACATCAGACTGTCTTGATCCACTCAGGAAGGTGAGAATTTGAGAAACACTGGTGAGTCTCATGGGATGCAGAACAGGCAACATCAAAATAAAGGCATATGACCAAAAAACTCTGTTGTTCATCTTCTCCCCATACGTTACACTATTATGAGACTATGTAAAACAAGTAATGTACCTAAAAATTTATTTTGAAAGTATATTCTTCATTTTTAAAATAACCAATAACTTAGTTCTAATACAAGAGGAAAAAATCAGACAAAGTAAGACATAACTGAGATTTTAGAATTAGATAGAAATTTGAAAATACCTGTCAATATATTAAGAGCTCTAATGAAAAAAGTATATTTTATTTTATATAGATGTCATTGTAATATAAGAGATAGCGAGAATAGGAATTAAAATTCTGTAAATAAAAACAACACAATGACAGAAACTGAAAAGTTTTTCACGGACTGGTTAGGTGGTTTGACTCAGCTGAGGAAAGGATACTGCACCTGAGGACAAAGGAAAAAGCCAACCAAATAGTTGAAAATTAATGTCTGATACATGGATTCTAGTTTGTATTTAATGAAAACTCAGAGCCAGATAATGGGGAAGAGCTGAAATATCAGAGAGAGGAAACAGTCTACAGTCAAATCTCACCCAGACAACTTCTCAGGGTGAACGCTATCTTCCAGCTTCCACAGCCTGGTTCGTCTTTGATTCTACAGAATAAATCTATCTTCCTATGCCTGCCTTAAAGACCTTCTCTGTCCAGTTGTTTCACTTTCAATTTCAACTCTGCATCATATTCCCAGATTTAGGATTAAAGATGTGAACCACTACTGTTTGGTAGTTAGGTCTTGAATTTACAGAAACGCAGAAAGATCTCTGTCTCTGGAGTTATTGGATTAAAGGTATAGGTCTTGCCCATGCTGGGATTAAAGGTGTCTGACCATTATCTGACCCTTAGTGGCATGACTGTGAGTGAATCTGTTCTCTGATATTCCACACTGGTTATATTAAATATAAAATATATCACCACATATCCCCTTTTGTGTCAAAAATAAAAGAGGTTATAACTAACATACAAAAAATATATATAATAGGTATAATAATTATATACAATATATACAAACAATAATTACAAGAGTAATGCCTAGTACATTAACAATTGACAAGTTAAAAGAAAATATTTCATTATTTATGTAGACATAAAAATAGTTTGATCGAGATTATTGGAAAAAAATACTAAAATTTTGCTTAGATTTTTAAGACAATTCTGTTAAGATATCTTCTTGAATTGTTATGATATAGTTATTAAGTATACTCTATTTTGAATATAGAATTTGGGTTTTCTTAGTATTATCACAATATCACTGTGATCACAGATTGTATACATCATAATAATTTTGTAACTAATATTAAGTTAAACAAGCACATTTTCAAGGTATGAACACTGGAGCTAGGCCCAGCAAAGACTAACAGCTAAGGCAGGCTCATTGTGAAATGTGTTCCAAAAGCACTGATTTTATGAAGGGAAGCTATATTCAGCTCTCTCTATGAGTAGAGATGACACAGACTTTGTGGTAATCTCAAAAGTTCAGATGATGCATAATATCAAATAACTGAACAAGAGAAATAAAATTCAAAGTGTAGATTTTGTTACCTGCCAACTTGCTTAATTGAACACATTACTTGGGAGCAAGGGGATATATGGATTAAAAGAAAAAAAACTATTTTATAAATAAAATTTAAACAAAGCCATAAAGGTATCTTCCTTATAAATTCCATTTAGAGTTCTGCAGGGAATATGAACTCAATAGCATGAATAACAATTTTGGATTATGGAGTGTGTTTTTAGGTTACTAAGGTCACCTCGATAATAATTTTTAGTATTTCCCACTCTCACCATGCACAAAAAAAAGATGCATTTTTAAAACATGACATTTGAGTAGGAAAGTTTATTTGCAATTCTAGGCAAGGAGCCTACATACTGTTACCACTTGAAGGCCTCCTGTTAATAATAGATTAAATTCACTTTCATTCAAACAACCACATGCAAGTACACATTGCATCACAATGTGATCATTAAAGTATTTGACTGTGCATTAAAACATGAAGTTGGAAAGCTAATCAGCATACATACTGCTGTTCACAATGGATCATAACCTTTGCTAAAGTGGCTTGCCTCTTGGCATCCTGCAGGCCCTTGGTAATGAAGGGTAGCTTTGGTACCTAATTAGCCATGGAAGGCTACAGCCTCAGCCAGTGTCAGGGGAGTCAGTGAATGAGAACAGAAAGTATATGAACTGTAACAATCAACTTACAAAGTAAGTGAAAGAAATTGGCATTTACCAAATTCAGATGGGGTGATTATAAATTCATGAAATTTGGTTGCTGTGATTATGAGTTGATGAATAGTTTCTTTAGAAAAGCATTCTTTAAGATAATGATTAATCATTACAGCATTGTTACTTCTGAGTCTTCAGTAATAAGAATCTTAGAAACAAGCTTTCTTACCATATTCTTTTGTCTAAAGTAAGCAGTAATAAATGAGAGTTGAAATTATTATAAGATTTATTCAGCTATTATGACCCATGATCCAATTGTGTATTTGTGTGCATACATATACCATACTCACACACCACACCCAAACACAGACACTACATACCACACATAAATAACCCCATCACATATATACTCATTTTTATGTGTAAATCAAACATTTTATATTAATGACTTTTTTCTGCTTTGATACTAATTGTTCAGCCAATATTGTGAATCATGAGCAAATTAAGTCCTCCACTATTTTAGCTGTGTGAATGTTGACCTTCACTGTGAACAGCAAATTCACCATAGAGCGTCACTAATGCCCATCAAATGAATAGCTTGTTTGCTTACACACGTTATATAGACATTTTACTTTTAATATCACAAGACAAATATTATTTAAAAATTATCTATTATAGATTACTGTATAAAAATAAAAATGTCACATTACTGGATTCTGAACAAAAACTGAAGTTTGTGGGCAATGAATTCAGACATACATGGTATCGAATTGTTTTAAATATACTATGTGAACTGTTAAAATTCCTTGCCTCTTATCATCTAAAGCTCCAGAAAATATATTTGGATAAGTGTGCTAAGTTTATAATTTGTTTAAATTTCAGGGTCTTATTTTATAAATCCATGTCATTCTTTTTGAAGATAGATGCTTAGTTTATTTTTTTGTATTTATTAATAAAAGATTTATTTATTCTCTATACAGTATTCTGTCTCCATTTATGCCTGTAGGTCAGAAGAGGGCACCAAATACCATTATAGATAGTTGTGAGCCACATTGTGGTTGCTGGGAGTTAACATAGGGCCTCTGAAAGATTAGTAAGTGCTCTTAACCTCTAGGCCATCTCTCCAGGCTGCTAGATGCTCAGTTTTATGAGATGATCAGAAATAGTTGTTCCAGCTCTAATTGTCATCTGTCAACTGAATAGCTTTTAAAAACATTACCCCCCCAAAAAAATTCTCAAAAACAGCTTAAATAAATAAATAAATAAATAAATAAATAAGTGCAAAATTATCTTGAATTCCATGCTGTATAGCTAACTTCAAATTTCTCTGTTCCCCAGTAGTAGCTCTGCCATGTTCCACATGGGCAAAATTTCCAATAAAGAAATGAGGCATGGCCTATTAAACATATATAACCTTTAAAACTGAGTTAAGAATGCTTATCCTCTCCTCTCTCTTCATGATATACTATGTGCTGTAATGTAGAGTGAGACACATAAAGAGCAAATGGAGCTTAAACCTATAGAACTGTAGAGCACATGACGATACCCAAAATACTTGGTTTTCTCCATCTCCTGACCTTGAGTTTAATAACTACAAATGCAAAGAGTTGATGAATATATATTTTCCTCTTATCATGAAATCAATTTCTTTCTTCAGTGATTTAAAGTTTTTGTTTAACAGATCCATTACTTCTTCGGTAATAGTTACACCAAGATATTTAGTGCTATTTGCAGCTATTGTAAAAGGAGATGATCCCCTTATTTCTTTTTCAGCTTTTTATCTTTTGCGTATAGGAGTATTACATATTTCCTTGAGTTAATCTTGTATCCTGCTACATTGCTGATGGTGTTTATCACCTGTAGAAGTTCCCTGGTAGGATTTTGTGGGCCACTTATATTTATAATCATATCATCTGCACTTATTCTTTTCCAATTTATTTCCCCTTAATCTCCTTTCGTTCTCTTATGAAGAACTATTTTGAATAGATAAGGAGAGGTCATCCTTGTCTAGTTCCTGATTTTAGTGGGATTGCTAAGAGGTTTTCTCCATTTAATTTGTTATTGGCTCTTGGCTTCTTGTAAATCGTCTTCATTATATTTAGATATTTTCCCTGTATTTCTGATCTCTCCAGGACTTTTATCATAAAAGTCATTCGATTTTGTCATTCTAAGTAGATGATCATGTGTTGAATTTTTTTCCTTCAATTTGTTTATAAAATGGATGACATTTACAGTTTTCCTTATATTGAACCATCCCTGCATTTCTGGGATGAAGCCTACTTAATCATGGCAATGACTTTTTTTATATGTTGTTGTATTCAGTTGGCCAAAATGTTATTGAGAATTTATGCATCAATATTCATAAGTGAAATCAGTCTGTAATTCTCTTTCTTTGTTTCATTTTTGAGTGGCTTGGTTATCAGGGTTATTGCAGCCTCAAAAAAAAGAGTTTGGCAATATTTTTTCATTTTCTACTGTATGGAGCAGTTTGAGGTGTATTGGTATTAGGTCTTCTTGAATATATGGTATAATTCTGCACTGAAACAATCTAGGCCTGGGCTTTTTTTACTTGGGAAACTTTTAAAGACAACCTCAATTTCTTTGGGGGTTATGGTTTTGTTTAGGTCTTTAATTTGATCTTGATTTAATTTTGGTAAGTAGTACCTGTCCAGAAAGCTGCACATTTCTTCTCAGTTTTTCATTTTTGTAGCGTATAGATTTTCAGTGTATATCCTGATAATTATCTGGACTTCTTGTGTGTCTGTTTTTATGTCCCCCTTTTCATTTCTGATTTTGTTAATTTGGATACTCTCTGCTTTTTGTTTATTTTGGATAAGGGTTTATTTATCTTATTGACTTTCTCAAAGAACCAACTCTTTGATTCACTGATTCTTTGTATTGATCTTCTTGTTTCACTTGTATTGATTTCAGTTCTAAGTTTGATTATTTTCTGCTGTCTACTTCTTCTAGGTGAGTTTGCTTTTAATTGTTCTACTGGTTTTAGCTGTGCTATTAGTTCTCTTGTTTGGGATTAAGGTATATTAATGACCAATAATCAATATTTCCTTTTGAGGGGTTTCTTTAATTGTTAGTGGTTACATGTTTTTTTCTGGTTTCCTTAGTTTGGAGTTTTCCCTCAAGGGTTTTTTGGAGAGCTGGATTTGTGGTTAGGTATTGTTTAAATCTGGTTTTGTCCCGTGCAATATCTTGTTTACTCCATCTAGGTTGATTGATAGTTTTTTTGCGTGTAAAATTCTAGGTTGGCATCCATGCACTTTTAGTGTCTGTATAATGTCTGACAAGGACCTTCTTTCTTTCATTGTTTCCATTGAGTAGTCAGGGGTTATTCTGATAGGTCTGCCTTTATTGGTGATTTGGCCTTTTTACTTTGCAGCTCTTAGTAGTTTTTCTTTGTTCTGTATGTTTAGTAGCTTGATTAGTATAAGGTGAGCAGGCTTTTCTGTGGGTCTAGTCTGTGTTCTGTTGGCTTTATATACCTTTATTTTTTTTCCTTTTTCTTTTTTATTACTATGAATAAAGAAGTCACATTTTCTATCCTTGTATATCTTTATTCAAGGTCCCTTCACCATCCCACCATATCAGGTCATTCTATCTTCTTCACATATCCCCATCACCCCCATAGACAGGTGGTCCCAAGATCCGAAGATCCCAATATTGCTTAGTTCAGCCTCCACTCCTGCCAAATCCAGTTTTCTCCCACCAACATCAAGAATGAGTCAGGTGTTCCTCTAGGGGGAGTGGGATCCAAGGTGTCAGTCCAAGGTGTTTATGATCCCAAGCTGTTCAGTGGTTGTGGCTTGCAGCTTGGGCATGCTTAGGTTTTTTATTTGTTTGTTTAGAGTCCACTAACTAGTGAGTACATCCCCTGCTTATCTTTCTGGGTTTGTGATACCTCACTCAGGAGGATATTCTCCAAATCCATCCATTTGCCTATGAATTTTAGGATATCATTTTTTCTTACTGCTGAGTAGTACTCCATTGTGTAGATGTACCACAGTTTGTTAATCCATTCTTCAGTTGAGGGGTATCTAGGCTGTTTCCAGGTTCTTGCTATTACAAATAATGCTGCTATGAACATAGTTGAGCTAATGACATTGGAGTGCGACTGTGCATCATTAGGGTACACACACACAGAAGTGGTATTGCTGGGTCCTTATAGAGACTGATTCTCAATTTTATGAGAAACTGCTATACTGCATTCCAGAGTGGCTGAACAAGCTTACACTCCCAACAATAATTGAGGAGTGTTCCCCTTGCTCCTCACCCTCTCCAACATTGGCTATCATCTGTGTCTTTTATCTTAGCCAATATGACAAGTGTCAAATGGTATCTCAAAGCTGTTTGATTTGCATTTCTATGATGGCTAAAGATGATGTGCACTTTTTCAAGTGTCCTTCAGCCATTTGTAATTCTTCTGCTGAAAATTCCCTTTTTAGTTCTGAACTCAATTATTTGACTGGGTTATTCAAGAATTTAAGCTCTAGATTCTTGAGTTCTTTATATATCTGCTAGATCAATCCTCTATCACTTGTAGGGTTGGTGAAAATCTTTTCCCATTCTGTAGGGTGTCACTTTGTCCTACGGACAGTTTCCTTGGCTTTACAGAAGCTTCTCAGCTTCAAGAGATCCCAATTATTGATTGTTGATATTATTGTCTGTGCTACTGTTGTTATATTTAGGAAGTGGTTGCCTGTGCCAGTTCGTAGCAGTGTATTTCCCACTTTCTTTTCTATCAAGATCAAAGTGGCTGGGTTTATGTTGAGGTGCTTGATCCACTTGAATTTGAGTTTTGTGCAGGGTGACAGGATTGGATCTATTTGCATTTTTCTACACACTACCATCCAGCATTGCCAACAGCATTTGTTAAAGATACTATCTTTTCTCCATTGAATATTTTGGGCCATTTTGTCAAAGATCAGGTGTTCATAGGTTTTTGGGTTAATGTCTGGATCCTAATTCTATTCCATTGAACTACAAGTCGGTTTTTATGGCAGTACCAGGACGTTTTTATTACTGTAGCTCTATAGTATAACTTGATGTCAGAGATGGGGATGCCTCCTGAGGTTCCTTTGTTCAGCAAAATTGTTTTGGACATCCTAGCTTTCCTGTTATTCCAAATAAAATTGAAGACATGGCCGAAATAGCTCAGCTGGGAGAGCGTTAGACTGAAGATCGAAAGGTCCCAAATAAAATTGAGTATTGTTCTTTCAAGGTCCACGAAATATTGTGTTGGGATATTGATGGGCAATGGATTGAATCTGTAGATTACTTTTGGTAGAATTGCCATTTTTATTATGTTGATCCTACCTAACCAGGAACATGGGAGTGCTTTCCATTTTCTGATATCCTCTTCAATTTCTTTCTTCAGTGATTTAAAATTTTTGTCAAATAGATCTGTTACTTCTTAGTTATAGTTAATCCAAGGTATTTAATGCTATTTGCAGCTATTATGAAGGGTAATATTTCCCTTATTTCTTTTCAGCCCTTTTACTTTTAGTGTATAGAAGGGCTACTGATTTCTTTGAGTTAAACTTGTATCCTGCTACATATCTGATGGTGTTTACCAGCCGTAGAAATTCCTTGGAAGAATTTTGTGGGTCCCTTATGTATACATTCATGTCATCTGAAAATGGAGATAGTTTCACTTCTTCTTTTCCAATTTGTATTTACTTAATCTCTCTTATGGTTTTACCTAAAACTTTGAGAAGTATATTGAATAAATAAGGGAGAGAGGACATCCTTGTCTAGTTCCTGATTTTAGTGGGATTGCTTTGAGGTTTTTCTCCATTAAGCTTCATGCTGGCTGTCGGGTTCCTGTAGATTGCCTTTGTTATATTGAGATATTGTCCCTGTATTCCTGATCCCTCCAGAGCTTTTTATCATAAGGGAGTTTTGTATTTTGTGAAAGGATTTTTCAGCATGTAAGGATAAGATCATGTGGTTTTGCTCCTTTAGTTTTTTTATATCATGGGTAACATTTATGGTTTTTGTATGTTAAACCAACCCTGCATTTCTGGGGTGAAGCCTACTTCATCATGGTGGATGTTATTTTTTTATATATTGTTGTATACAGTTTGTCAAAATGTTGTTGAGATTTTTAGCATCAATATTCATGAGGGATATTGGTCTGTAAATCTCCCTCTTTGTTGGGTCTTTGAGCGGCTTGTGTATTTGGGTAATTGTGGCCTCATAAAAGGAATTTGGCAATATTCCTTCAGTTTCTACTGTGTGAAATAGTTTGAGGAGTAATGGTAATCATTCTTTGAATGTCTGGTAGAATTTGGCACTGAAACCATCTGGACCAGGGCTTTTATTTTGGGGGAGGCTTTAAATGACAGCTTCAATTTCCTTAAAGGTTATAGGCATCTTTAGCTAACTAATCTGTTCTTCATTTAATTTTGGTAAATGGTACCTGTCCAAAAAGCTGTCCATTTCTTCTAGGTTTTCCATTTTGGTGAAATATAGATGTTTCGAAGCATGATTTGATAATTCTCTGGATTTCCTGGGCATCTGTCGTTATGTCCCCCTTTTCAATTCTGATTTTGTTGATTTGGACACTCTCTCTCTGCTTTTTGATTAGTTTGGATAAGGGCTTATCTATATTGTTGACTTTCTCAAAGAACCAACTCATTGAATCATTGTTTATTTGTATTGTTCTTTCTGTTTCAATTGTGTTAATTTCAGCTCTACGTTTGATTATTTCCTGCTGTCTACTCCTTCTAGATAAGTTTGCTTCTAATTGTTCTAAGGCTTTCAGCTGAGCTGTTAGCTCTCTAGTGTGAGATTTCTCTATGTTTTTCATATAGGCATCTAGTGCTATGAATTTTCATCTTAAGACTGCTTTCATTGTGTCCCACAAGTATGGGTATGTTGTGGATTCATTTTCATTAAATTCTAGGAAGACTTTGTTTTCTTTTTTAATTTCTTCCTTGACCCAGAGGTGGTTCAGCAGCTGAATGATGCTTAGTTTCCATGAGCTGATAGGCTTTCTGTGATTTTTGATGTTGTTGAACTTTAGGCCCTGGTGGTCTGATATGTTACACAGGATTATTTTCATTTTTTTTGTATCTATTGATATTTGCTTTATGACCAACTTTGTGGTCAGTTTTAGAGAAAGTTCCATGAGGATCTGAGCAATATGTATATTCCTTTGTATTTGGGTGGTAGCTTCTGCAGATATCTATTAAATCCATTTGCATCATTTCCTCTGTTAGACTCCTTATTTCTCTGTTGAGTCTCAGTCTGGTTGAGCTATCCAGGGGTGAAAGTGAGATATTGAAGTCTCCCACTATTAGGGTGTGAAAACTAATGTGGGATTTGAGCTTTAGCAATGTTTCTTTTACATAGGCAAGTGCCTTTATATTAGGGGCATAAATATTCAGGATTGAAATCTCCTCTTGACCAATTTTTCCTGTGATGAATAAGTAATGACCAACTTGGTCCCTTTTAATTGCTTTTACCTTAAAGTCTTCGTTGTTAGATATTAGGAGGGCAACCCCAGCTTGTTTCTTAGGACCATTTGACTGAAAAATCTTTTCCCAACCCTTTACTCTGAACCTGTGTCTGTCTTTGTGGTTGGGGTGTGTTTCTTGTAGGCAACAGAAGGATGGCTTCTGTTGTTGTATCCATCTTGTTAGTGTGTGTCTTTTTATTGGTGAGTTGAGTCCATTGATATTAAGGGATATTAGTGACCACTCATTGATATTTTCTGCTGTTTTTGGTGGTCACTTGTTTGTATTTCTTTCTCTGGGGTATTCTTCTATGGGATCATTGATTGTGTATGGTTTCAAGGGTGTATCTGGGATCCGTAGGTTGGAGTTTTTCCTCTAATGCTTTCTGTAGTGCTGAACTGGTAGATAGGTATTGTTTCAGTCTGGCTTTGTCATGAAATATCTTGTTAACACCATTTCTGGTGATTGATAATTTTGCAGGGTATAGTTTTCTCATTTCGCAGCTATCATCTTTTAGTGTCTGTATAACTTCAGACCAAGCCCTTCTAGCTTCCATCGTTTCCATTGAATAGTCAGGTGTTATTCTGATGGGTCTGCCTTTATATGTAAGTTGGCCCTTTTCTTTTGCAGCTCTTAAAATCTTTTCTTTATTCTGTATGTTTTGTGGCTTGATTATTATGTGGCACACTGACTTTTTTGTGGTGACATATCTATTTGGTGTTCTGTGAGCTTCTTGTATCTTTATAGGCATTTCCTTCTTCAAGTTAGTAAAGTTTTCTCCTGTGATTTCATTGAATGAATTATCTGTGTCTTTGAGCTGGTATTCTATTCCTTCTTCTATTCCTATTATTCTCAAGTTAGATCCTTTCATGGTGTCCCAGATTTCCTGAACATTTTGTGTTATGGCTTTTTTGGTCTTAGTATTTTTCTTTGACTGATGTATGTATTTCTGCTACTGAGTCCTCCACTTCAGAGATTCTGTCTTCCATCTCTTGGATTCTGTTGGTTATGCTTTTACCTGTAGTTCCAGCTTTTTTCTTCTGGTTTTCTAATTCCATCTTTGCCTCATTTTGTGCCTTTTTAATTGCTTCTATTTCAGTTTTTAGTTCCTGGCATCTTTCTTTCATTTAATGGTTTACATTTTCTTGGTTTTCTTTCAAAGATTTGTTCATCTCTTCCAATTTTTGTTTGTATTTTCTTCTATTTTTTAAGGGAATTTTTCATATCTTCTTTGAGGGCTTCAATAATCTTCATAAAGCTGTTTTCAGTGTTGCTTCCTTCTGCTTCCTCTTCATTGCTCTGTTAAGGTCCTGTAGTTGTAGAGCCACCACTTTCTTCTGGAGTTACCTTGTTGTTCTTTATATCATTACATGTATTTTTGTACTGGTGTCTGCCCATGGCTTCAGTGGTTGATAATCAGGTGGCTCCTGGTATGTTGTGGCAACAGGGCTTGTGTGTCTCCTGTCACCTCTGAGCAAGGAGTCTGCTCAATCTCTGACTCTGCTCTGGGCAGGTTTCTGAAATTAACACCTCAGTTCTTCTCTGATGATGCAGTTGGAGGCAGGGTGGCCGTGGAAGTTCCCCTGTTTTAGTAGCAGCTGGAGGAGCCCCTGACAGCCAAACTCTCCTCCTGTCTGCTAAACACTGTGTGGAGACAGGCACCACAGATCAAACCTGGTCCCAGAACACAACTTTACTAGACAGGGATTCAGGCACTGGGCCCTGCTGTACCTTTATAAGTAGGCATTTCCTTTTTTAGGTTAGGAAAGTTTTTTTCTATGATTTTGTTGAATATATTTTCTCTGCCTTTCACCTGGTGTTCTTCTCCTTCTTTGATTCCTATTATTCTCAGAAATGGCCTTTTTATGGTATCTCAGATTTCCTGGACATTTTGTGTTATGACTTTTTTGGTTTTAGTGTTTTCTTTAATTAATGTATCTATTACCATTATTGATTCTTTCACTCCAGAGATACTCCCTTCCATCTCTTGGATTCTGTTGGTTATGCTCGAATCTGTGATTCCAGGTCTTTTTCTCATGTTTTATTTATTTCCAACTTAGTCTCAGTTTGTGCCTTCTTTATTGCTTCTATTTCAAATTTTAATTCCTGGAATTTTTTTTTCTCACCTGTTTGTTTTCTTTTTCTTGTTTTTTTTTTTTTTTTTTTTTTTTTTTTTTTTTTTTTTTTTTTTTTTTTTTTTTTTTTTTTTTTTTTTTTTTTTTTTTTTTTAATTTTCTTTCAGGTATTTGTTTATCTCTTCTGATTTTCTGTTTGTATTTTCTTCTACTTCTTAAAGAGAGTTTTTTTTTTATATATATCCTCTTTTAAGGCTTCTATTAGTTTCATAAAGCTGTTTTTAAGACTGTTTTCTTCGGTTTCCTCTTCATTGTTATGTTCAGGTCTTGAAGCTATAAAACCACTTGCTTCTTCTTGTGGTGTCTTGTTGATCTTTGTATTATTGTACATATTCTTGCACTGGTATCTGCCCATTGTTTAGCTAATTCTCTCCTGGTTAGTTCTTGGTCAGCTCTTAAGCAGTTGTTGGTCTGAGGGCTCTTAATCAGCTCTGTGTTCAGGGGTCAGCTGCTCCCATGATGTTAAATTGCTCTGATGCCAACTGTGGTATGTGCAAGCTATGACGTCACCGAAGCTTTGCCCTGTCCCCAGGCCTAGGTTCAAAGAAAGGAAGTCTCTGCTTGGCCTGAAGTGGGGATAACACTCTCCTCTGACCTCCCAACTGTGTGACCTAGTGTTTGGCTGCTCCCATGCTGTTCCCCACACAGTTGTTTTCACCACCACGTGTATGAGACTTTTTGATTTCAGCACCATTCACTACTTATTCTCCAGAACATTCATATAATTGGTATAATGCTAAAATTGGACATAGTATTTTACAAATAAGTTGTCTATAACAGCATGAAGATTTAAGCATGACTCATTATACAGCTTATCTGTGAGACATTGTTAATGATTCACAATAAATTCAATTGTAGGATGTTGAATGAGATTCCTATTTCAGCTAAGCACAACCCCTTATATTAGTTTAGTAAAGGTGAAAGTACACTATAACACCAAAGCAAAAAGTAAGAAGAAAATACAAAACCAGTAGAACAAAAATATTTTCAAATTCAAGGAGCTACAACTTAGAAATAACCAAGTGACTTTCTGTGCTTTGAAATTGTAAAAGGGGGCAATATTCAGAGTAAAAAGACCTTTGGGGTGGATTGAATTAATTCATGTAAATCCTGACTTAGTGACTTTCATAACCATTAATACTATTGGAATATGCCAATTAATAAATTAGTGGACACCAATAAACCTTTTAAAATAATTTGTGTACATTTTGTTTCAATATCTATAATAAGTACAGTAAGATTTAGAGTAGGGTGACCATGTCAGATTTGGAATATTTTTTTAATTTGGTATTTGATATGGAAACAAAACACTGCAATATTTGTAGAATAATCAATTCCTAGGCAAATCTGCTTATAAAAAGTAGGATTGAATTAAGAAAATCATGTTTGCTAAATTCTGACCCTACTGTAGCCTAAAATTGATGTCATCCTGTCCCTCAGGCATGAATACTGCTTCCAGGAACAACTTTCTTGTTATTCTGTATTGTTCAGCTTCTATAACCACATAGCTTTATTCTGCTTCTGTAACTACAGGCATTGTAGTCCTCATCAAATACAAACACTACATCTATTCCTTATGCTCCATTATCATTAAAACTTAATATATTGTCATGCATGCAATAGCTACAATAATGCTAAATTTGTGGGGTTTGTCTTTATAATCCCCCACTGCTCAGGGCCACCTATAGACTAATATTAATAAGAATGCACATTCAGGACAAGTCTGTGTGGCTCAATAAAAACTTCAAATTCACAAAGAATTCTTGCTGACCTTTTTCTTTTGAATGAGAGTATACCATTTATAACAGAATAACTTCTGATAAAATGATCTTGCATATCATCATCAAAAGTGGAGAAGGGACTTTGATTCTATTTTACAGTACCTAATGACAAGACAACCTCATTTTCAACTCTGTAAGGAATACAGTGAAATCTATCAGACCCACCTTACTTTAAATACATTTATCGCCAATTATGGTTTTACAATTCTTTAGTAGCAGCAATTAAGAGGAAGAGCCTTACATGCAAATAACTAATGTCTTAAGCTTCACAAAGATACTGGACTCCTTCAAAATTAAAGAATACAGAGAAAAATTTAGGTATAGTCTTCTTAGCTGTGCTGAACTTTCTAGTAGATCTAACTTGTGGTATATTAGTTTTGAGTTACTTTCTAATTCTATTATGTTCTCATATGTATCTCTTCTATTAGTTAATGCTGGAGTATATGTTCATAATTGGTCAAATATTTTGCCATGTATGTGTGTGCATGTGTGTATGTATATCTCTCTGTGTGATTTGCTGTGCATATGACTATAGAAAAAAATTGATATATATTCATTGATTAATATCTGTGCTTTAAAAAATTCAATGTTTGATTTCCTGATCTTTTCCTCAGTTACTCTGTTTTTTGGAAGCCCCATTGTGCATATGCTTGAAATTTTAATTTAATTTTTAATTTTTTTCATTTTTTTATACTTTTCTTAATATTTATGTCAGTTTCTAGTTTTGTTTTGTTCTCTGAAATACACAAAGGGCTATGCAGGGTTTTTTGTTCCCTCATAATTTCTCTTTTAAAATATTGGAAATTGCAAACATAAAATATACATTAGGATATCCTCTTTTATAAATTACTACTCTCTTAATTTCTAATTTTATAGTTGTTTTCATTAGTTCCTTTTTTCCCAGCCATTAAGCTAGTTGTTCTATTACCTGAAAATCTAAACTGAACACCTATTACACAAATCTTATGTGATATGAATTTAAAATGCTGGAGATAGGTTTTGGGGAAAGCTGAAATATTAGAGAAATAGAGAAGTAAACTACAGTCACTTCTCACCTATCCAATTCCTCAGACCTCTCTTCATAAATCCTCAACTACAAGCCTCTCCATCTTCAATTTAAAAAAAAAAAGAAACCTTGCATCCTCTAACTTTATTTTTCCCCCTGCCAGCTATCTCATTTCCTGGTTCAACTTTTTTAGTGTTAAAATTACAGGCCTGTGTTTCCCAAGTACTAGAAGTATAATCTTGGGATCACAAATGCTGAAATTAAACATGTGTGATTGAGTTCTTTATATATCTTAGATATCAGTCCTCTATCATTTGTAGGGTTGGCGAAAATCTTTTCCCATTCTGTAGGCTGTCGTTTTGTCCTATTGACAGTGTCCGTGGCTTTACAGAAGCTTCTCAGAGTCAGGAGATCCCACTTATTGATTGTTGATCTTAGTGTCCGTGCCTCTGGTGTTATATTTAGGAAGTGGTCACCTGTGCCAATTCGTAGAAGGGTATTTCCCACTTTCTTTTCTTTTTTTTCCTTTTTTTATTATTATGAATAAAGAAGTCACATTTTCTATCCTTGTATATCCTTATTCAATATCTCTTCCCCCTCCCACCACATCAGGTCATTCTCTCTTCTCCACATCTCCCCATGCCCCCCATGGGCAGGCTGTCCCAAGATCCCAAGGTCCCAATATTGCTTAGTTCCCCCATCCACCCCTCTTTCCAGTTTTCTCCCCTCAACATCAAGACTGAGTCAGGTGTTCCTCCAGGGGGCCGACTTTCTTTTCTATCAAGTTCAGAGTGGCTGGGTTTATGCTGAGGTCTTTGATCTACTTGAATTTGAGTTTGTGCAGGATGACAGGCTTGGATCTATTTACATTTTTCTACACACTACCATTTAGCTATGCCAACATCATTTGTTAAAGATATTATCTTTTTTCTATTGAATATTTTGGGCCTCTTTGTTGAAGATCAGGTGTTCATAGGTTTTTGGGTTAATGCCTGGATCCTCAAGTCTATTCCATTGATCCACAAGTCTGTTTTTATGCCAGTACCAGGCTGTTTTTATTACTGTAGCTCTATAGTTTAACTTGAAGTTGGGGATGGTGATGCCTCCTGAGGTTCTTTTGTTGAGCAAAATTGTTTTGGCAATCCAGGCTTTCCTATCATTCCAAATGAAATTGAGTACTGTTCTTTCAAGGTCTGTAAATTATTTTGTTGGGATTTTGATGGGCAATGCATTGAATCTGTAGATTGTTTTTGGTAGAAGTGCCATTTTTACTATGCTGATCCTACTTATCCAGGAACATGGGAGACTTTTCCATTTTCTGATATCCTCTTCAATTTCTTTCTTCAGTGATTAAAATTTTTGTCAAATAGATCTTTTACTTCTTTCGTTATTTTTCCTAATCTAGAGCCCAAAACCTTGACTAACTCAATCAAAAAATGGGGTTAATGACTAAAAAAGGAATGCTCAGCAGAAGAATTACAAACGGCTGATAGACACTTGAAAAAGTGCTCAACATCTTTAGCCATCAGAGAAATGCAAATCAAAACAACTTTGAGGTACCACCTGACACCTGTCAGATTGGCTAAGATAAAAGACACAGATGGAAGCCTATACTGGAGAGGTTGCGGAGCAAGGGGAACACAGGTAAGCATAGGCATTACTCCAGACTATGGAAGCTTCTCATTTAACAGATGGGGAACACTACAAAATACCACAACCAATGGTGATAGTGTCAGAGAAGAGATTTTCTGCCTGTGCACTGGGGTCTAGAAAAAAATATAAACAAATTCTTTCTTCTTTTCACAAATCCAATATGGACCCGGTATTGCCAAATCCAGAGAAAATGTTACAAAAAAGGTAAACAGAATTTATTCTGGTTTCAGTATTAAAGGTGCATGTTTGGTTGCTATTGATGAATGCATTCTTATAGGAAGGGTGACAGGAAGGCAGAAATAAGCTGTAGAGCAAGCCATTTATATCATGGGGTACATTATGGAAGCAAAGAAATACAGAAAAGAGCAGAGGCCTCAGAAGCTTCCTACGGATATAGCTGCAATGACCTAACTTTCTCTAACTGTGCCTCAAATGCACAGAGAAATGTAAGACTGTACAACATAATTATTCCAGCATGAAACTGAAAGACAGGCTAGTTGTTTCTGATTGTAGTATGGTGAGGAATCATTGGAATATGCTTTGCTGTTTTTCAGCAGTCTAAAATTGTTCATACAGCTGCCCATACATCCTTTGACAGAGACATTTAAAATTTTTCCAAATAAAACTTCTATTTAAATTTTTCAAACTGATTTTATAATACAGCTATTCAAATTGTGCTTTTGAATCCTAGCAAATTGAGCTGCCTCATTGACCAATTGTCCTCTGTTCTACCCAACATACATTTAGAATTTGAAATTTTCTGTCACAGAGCAGAAACACAAAGACATTTACATGCATGCATACACACACATGAGGATATTGTAACATACAGGTATGTGTAAATAAATTGTTAGACATATATGACTGAACATTTGAAATAACACCATTGTGACCTACTGTAATAGAAAAACTGAATACTTTTGGATTGAATTAATATCAATCTGGTTTGTCTTGGTCTTCTTCTTCTCGTAGTAGACCATAAATCTGTGGTTTCAGTGCATTTCACACATCATCTAAATGATAGCTTTAGGAATGTGCAGTGTTCAAGGAGTAATCATTTCTATGGATCCATCATTTTATGCTCTGCCCTTAGTTGTTAGAGATATTTATTTTACATGTTATGTTCATTTTCATATTTGATAGGATCCCAAATATCCTTTAGGGAACACAATCCACAAGACTGTATGGCTAAATAAACTCCTATCACTAATGGAATGAACAGTGAGAGAGGAAATGTGTTGCCCAGGCACCAGAGCTGCCTGGTTTAAATAACTTTCCTAATTATTACAACAAAATCTGATAGAGAAAATGTTCTAGAAAGTGATGAACTCATATTAAATTTGACAAAAATAAGAATAATGGAAAATCCAATGCATTTGAGTGAAAGCAAAATTTCTGGAGTGTTTTAATATTGTCAAATTATAGTCATCATACAATTGCATTCATTGAAGTTATTGAAATTTCTGGAGAACTTCAGTAGCTTCTTACAGAGCACAACATGTCATTTTTGCCTCATTCATTATTTATTTTCAGCTTTAGAAATACACATATCTGAGAAAAGTCTGTTATTAAAACCACATCTATACCACTCCTTGGCATATCCTCAAAGGACTCAATATTCTTTTCTACAGATACTCATACAGCCATGTTCCTTGTTGCTGTATTCATAATATCTTGGAAATGTAAATGAAAGCAACCTAAATTTGCATTCATGGCTGAATTAAAAATGAAAATGTGGTACATATACTCTACAGAATATTCTTCAGCTGTACAGAAAAATAAAATCATAAACTTGGCAGATAAATGGAACTATAAAAGATCATAGAGAATGAGACACACAATCCAAGAAGAAAAATGTTACGTGTTCTCTCTCATCAGAGTCTCCAAACTTTACAGATATATATACATCATGGAGTAACCACAAAAAATCAGAAAATGACAAAGGGATCAGTGCCAGGTGATGGAGTAGATAAGCAATAGAGAGGGAAATAACAGGGTATAGGTAATCTCATTTGAGAAATGGGAACCCAGGATTGTGCTTTTAATCATAGGCAGTTTCTCTTTGATTTATAAATCCCAAGTTCTACCCCAATTCTGGAGAGCGTTTCCTGTATTAATCACATAATTAAGAGAGTCTAAGTGAAAGTTTATGATCATGTATTCTCTGCAATTTATTACCTTGGATTTTCTCATTTCATAACCATCATGATTCTCAGACATTTTGCAAAGTATTCAAAGTAAAGTGTTTAAATAAAGACCAATATTAAATAGTATAAGTAACAATCATATTTCAAGCTCAGCATGAAACTTATGTTACCCTGGACAGATTATTTTCAGCCATCAGACTTAGTTTTCTTATTGTGAGTGGAATTACTAGGGACAGTGAACTCAAAATGAACTAGACATATCAGCAATGCTGACTAGCTTAGTAATGTGACTGGCACAGCACACATGATGGAGGTAGAAAAATGTTTCTTTGTTACAAAAACAGTCATGTAGGCAAATGATTGTGTAAATCGATGACAACAGCATCCCTGGTGGAGGGAGAAAACAGTGGTGACAAAACAGAATTGTAGAAACTATTTTTACATTCTGTTCTGTAGAGCAGCCTAAAGCCTATATCCTCTATACAGAAGTCCCAGACTTGTATCTTTGTATACATAATTTACTTCAGAATCAATATTTTCTAAAACAAAAGTTATTTGTAGAATTTAAATCACAAGTAAATGGCATGGTAACTGTAGCTTTGTATTTCTGTTAAAGAATAAGATGGCGTTGAAGGGATTGGATTGGATGTTATAGTAACACCCACTCTCTCCCTCCACTAGCACATCTCAGAGGGAAAAAAAGGGCTACATGATACCAAAGGTATCTGAAAAAAACAGTGAACACAGTGGTGGCTTTCTAAGTCCATAAACACTGAGGATACTCCTCTGGTTGTGATCCTCTCAGGGTTTCTTTGCTAAATCAGAATATAAGACACAGATTTTCATTTCTGTACTTGCTTTCCTATGATCACATTGGAGGTTGAGACGTAGTATAATGTGTTTCAATAGTTTTATCTAACTAAACAACAAATTGATTTTCCTGCTGCAAGGTAACATTTTTAATCTAACCCTGATCATGATATTGCTTTTTAAAATCTTAATTTGTTTCTCTTTTGCTAATAACAAATTTTATTATCAAAAGTAACTTAGAGAGTAAAGTATTTACTTCAGGATGAAACTACAGGCTATCATTTCAAGAAGCCAGGGCAGGAGCCTGAGGTAGATATCTGAAGTTGGGGACTAAAACAGAGTCTAAAGAAATGCTTACTTACTGGTTTGCTTATGGCATTCTGGGCTCACTTTCTTTTATAATGCAGCACAATGTGTTGAGGAGGGCTATTGCCCACAGCAGTCTGGCCCTCTCAGATCAATAATTAATCAAGAAAATGCTCCCTGGCCATACACATGGACCAATCAGATGAAAACAATTTCTCAACTGAGTTTCTCTAAACGAGGGTGATTCTGGTTAGCCTGAAGTTGACAAAAATTAACCAGCATAATTGAACCTTTATTAATTGACACAGAAACACATCATTATACAGTCAAAATCTTTCCTAGACCCCAAGATCACATGAATAGGTATAATTTTAAAAGTGTCAGGTTTTTTTTTTAACATTCCAACTAATTAAAATACCAATTCTTTAGAAATCAAATGCCTCTTAACTGTGGTCTCTTATAGAATCCTATGCTAGTTACTTTTTAATCTGAAAGAAAAGAACAAGGGCATAGTCACATACTGAAAAAATAAAATCAACACTCATCAGCATATATCAAAATTTTAATCTTAACATCTGGTATCTGCAGTTTACTCATGATCCTCTGGATTCTAAAGAGTTTTGGAAGTTCTTCTGTCCTGGTTTCATCATCTCCAACAGCTGGTTAGTCTCATAGGCTCCACTCCACATCTATTACTGTTCTTAATGGCAACCCCATTACACTGGCTTCTACTATGTGCTGGCGTATACACTAAAACTGAGGCTTCCCCAGTGACTTCTTAGTGGATGCTGTCCCTGTCTGTCATGTGGCTGCCAAACGTGGTCTTCTATAAATGATTCTTCCAATCCTAGGGTCTTCACTGCAACTGAAGCTGTACCTTCGCCAGTGACCTCTCCTGGCTTCTTTTCAGGGACACTTATAATGCTAAACAGTGCTAAGACTCAGCTGATCAATCCACTGACAGTTTTATGCCTTTAAAACCAGTATAATGTAAGAGACACTTACACATTATCTGCATTGTTCCACACTGAACTAGTTTCTGAGAACTAATCCTAAGGAAATACTTCCAAGAGGATTTCAACAAAATTAATATTATATAATATATAATTAATTATTATAATAAGTATAATTATTTAATATTTATTTACTACTATTATAACAGACTTTTAGCCTCAGATGACAAAGGTTTTACTTCCATAGATTATCAATTCAACATATTATGCAAATAGCTTTCCTAGAGGTCTTGTTTCTTTACTTTCTTCTGCTTTCTAACAATTTTAACACAACATGTCTTGATCATATTTACCTTCCTCCAATTACTCACAGATCTACCCTGACTTTATTCCTTTTCCAGCTATATGCTCTTTTCCTTTTAAATTCACACTCTCCATACAAGTGGTTCTTACCTTTATTAATGCAGTTTGTCATGTTGTGGTAACCTCCAACCATAAAAGTGTTTTTGTTACTATTTCTATGATTTTAATATTATTGTGAATTTTAATGTAAATATCTGTATTTTCTTATAATCTTAGACAGCCTCTATGAAAGGGTTGTTTGATGCCCAGGAGTCATGACTCACAGTTTGAGAACCTGTCCTCTATACAGTCTTGCTTTATTGCCTTCCATGAGAACATGACCAGCTTGTCAGGGGCCATTTTATTAAGCAAACTAATCCTCTTCCCAGTAGAAATTACTTAACAATATCTTTTTGAGTAAAAATTGGGCACCATTTTCCATGCTAAGATTTGGCCTTCCTTGAGTTTGCACAGGTTGGTACATGTCATTATAACTGCAAATGTAAGGAAGGCTCTACTTCTCAGCAAATTACAGCTTAAGACAAGGTTTATGCTGCTAACAGAAATTATCCTGTCATCAAAATGAAACAATACAGATTCCTGTGGTGGGTTTAGATCAAGCTATGCCAAGTACTTAATGTTTCAGAATTAATGTATTTTAATAAGCACCATTCTACTTTACTCATAATGTTGCTCCTAGAGACCAGAATTAGAATTAAAAAAAGTCTTTAGAATAAAATATTTGTTATCCAACCAAGATCCAAACAGTTCACCCTGAACAAACAAGGGTAAAGGCAGAGGGTTTTGCTTGTGTCTTTGGTTAAAAAAAAATTATAGCTTCATATAACAAACACAAATACAAAGAAACAGACCCTTAATAAGCTAGCTGACTAAAAGAAATGGCTAACCTATTAGCTTCACTTTAAAAGAACATTTTGAAGTTAAGCAAGAAAGATGAAGACAGAGAATACTGAAAAAGTTAAAAGCAAAGGGAAGAAAATCACAGGGAAAGAAAGCAATACTGAAGTATTTACCCAGTAATTATTGCTGGTCATATGCTTCACTGCAAAAACAGAGAAGCTGTGGGTATTTGCACCACCTTCTGCAAGCCCAATTTATCATTATTATCTTTTCAGGGCAACTCTTCCTCATAAATTCAGGCTGCTTTTCTCCCTGTGTAGAAAGAAAAGCAATTGGCTGCCTTGTTTCTTAAGTCAATTGGGCTGCATTTCCCAAATGACCAAGCAGACAATCACTTTCCTGGGCAGAGCACCTTGCTATCTGTCAACAGGATATGGTAAAGTGATTTGCAAGGCTTCTACAAGAGTGTGCAAGAAGCTTTATTGAAACAATTTACCTCTGAATGTGAACAGCAATGTTTTGGCTTGGTGGTTTTGTTTATTTTTTGTTTGTTGGCTTGTTTTTGTTATTGCCTGATGATTGATTGATTGATTTGTTGGTTTTTCAGGACAAGGTTTCTCTTTGCTGACTTAGCTGTTTTGAAGTGCACTCTGTGGACTAGGCTAATCTGCCTGCCTCTAACTCATAAATGCCTGAATTAAAGGCCTGCACCACCAATACCTGATTAATTAGCAATGTTTTCTAAAAATAAAAAAAAATATTAAAAAAAACTTTCTGTCACTTTTTTTTAATTTCAAGTGCAGAGGGTTGCTGGAGTATATTTTGATCACACTCTAATACTCCAAAGATTGTCAATAAAGTTAAACTTTGAATCAGAGGGTGGAGTCCATAGTCAGCTGGTCAGAATCAACCATAGGGATTTGGGAAGACACAGATTAGAATAGAAAGACACAGGAAGAAATAAGAAAAGGCTTAGAAAGATTGATAGGCCTTTTTGCTCTGGGACAAATGGAAACACAGTGTCAACTGACAGTTTTTCCATCGTTTTGTTGATCTATCAGGCTTATACCCTAATAAATGACTGTTTTATTTAAAAATAGAGCAATAAAAGCAATTGCACTAGAGGGGTTATTGATAAATTGACAGGCCAATTACTGGTGATTAATTTTTACTTTTTCCTCCAGAACAAGCAATTTAAATCTAATATTGGTATGTATCTGAAACTAATTTCCAGGCTTCACATTATTACCAAAGTCACCACTAATAACAGTAACTCTGTGAGCAGTGAGCATGCTACATGTCTCTCCTTATTGTGACTAAACTTCTTTATCATAGAGATGATAATAAAATATGTTGGACTTGCATTTTGTACTGGGAGAACATGGATTTACCCATACAAAACTCTGTTTTAGAGAAACATTTCGTACCTAAGGGCAGGACCCAGGTCTTGGCGTGCATATGACAGCCAATAGATTCAAAAGTTAGGTTCACAACAGAAGATTCAGCTAACAGGTTCTGTACCTGCACCCCTTTGCTCAATCCTGGAATGCCAAGATGAGCTGTACCTTGCATATGTAGATTTTTCTTTTTTTTTCTTTTTTTTATTACGAATAAAGCTTCACTTTTAATTCATGTATCCTCTTGATCAAACTCCCTTCCCCCTCCCACCCCTACAAGTCACTCTCTCTTCTCCCCATTTCCTTATCTCCTCCACAGCAAGGACAGGAGGTCCCAAGGTCCCAAAGTGGCTTAGTTCAGCATCCACTCCAGGCAAGACCACTTTCCTCATCCCAACATCTAGACGGGGTCAGGTGTTCCTCTGGAGGAAATAGGCTCCACGGTGCCATTCCAAGGTTCAGTTCCCAAGCTGTTCAGTGGTTTTGGTTTGCAGCTTGGGAATGCATTGCTTTCTGTTTAAAGTCCACTAATGAGTGAGTACATCCCCTGCTTATCTTTCTGGGTTTGTGATACCTCCCTCAGAAGGATAGTCTCTAAATCCATCCATTTGCCTGCAAACTTTAGGCTATCATTTTTTCCTAGTGCTGAGTAGTAACTACTTCATTGTGTAGATGTATCACAGTTTGTTAATCCATTCTTCAGATGATGGGCATCTAGGTTGTTTCCAGGTTCTTGCTATTACAAATAATGCTGAACACTCTCACCCATCGGGACTATGGGATCCTTTGCCTTCAGCAGCACTAGAATGAAGCTATCAACCAGAGTTCATTTGAAACCTGTATGTAACAATAAAACCCTCATGCATGTTACAGTGTATCCAAATCCATGGTGGTCATTGGGAATTCCTAGTCATGGGCATAAAACTACTAGATAGGAGAGTTTCATGAATGAAATTTAAAGTTGTTTCATAAAGAATTAGAAGTAAAGACTGGACTTCCTGTATGAAGACTCAGTTGTAAAACAATTAGACTATATACCTTTTTTTTTTTCATTTTTCTTTTTTTATTGTTTTCTTTTTAAATCAGTATCAAACTTTATATAAAAAAGCAAAACATTCAGGATAGCTAAAAATACAGTAATAAAACTTCTGTTTTCTCTAAAACACATGAAATAGGAAAAATAAAATCTATAATTCCTCAAGCCAGGTTAGGCTCAGCTACAGATGAAGAAAGCACAGTAGGTCACAGCTAATGCCTATGGATGCACTTTGGCCACCACAAATTTCTGCTAAGAAGATTATTGTGTGTGTGTGTGTGTGTGTGTGTGTGTGTGTGTGTTTGTGTATTCACCCATCATCTTTCAATGAAATAAAAGAGTTTTTGCTTAAAGTCCACTAATAAGTGAGTACATCCCCTACTTATCCTTCTGAGTTTATGAGACCTTGCTCAGGAGGATATTCTCCAAATCCATTCATTTGCCTGCAAATTTTAAGATATTATTTTTTTTCTTACTGCTGAGTAGTAAACTGAGGAGCATGTAGGTTCTTTCCAGGTTTTTGATATTATGAATAATGGTGCTATGAACATAGTTGAGCTAATGTTTTGGGGATGTGAATATGCATCTTTAGAGTATAAGCCCAATAGTGGTATTGTTGGATCCTTGGGGAGATTGATTCCCAGTTTTCTGAGAAACTGCCATGATGTAGCATTCAAGAGTGGCTGAACCAGCTTACTCTCCCACCAACAATGGAGGAGTGTTCCCCTTGCACCTCATCCTCTCCAGCATAGGCTCTCATCTGTGCTTTTAATCTTAGCTACTCTGACAGGTGTAAGGTGGTATCTCAAAGATGTTTTGATTTGCATTTCTCTGATGGCTAAAGATGTTGAACATTTTTAAAGTGCCTTTCAGCCATTTTTAATTCTTTTGCTGAGAATTTCCTTTTTAGTTCTGAACCCCATTTTTTTGATTGGGTTATTCAAGGTTTTGGACTCTAGTTTATCGAGTTTTCTATATATTTTAGATATCAGTCCTCTGTCACTTGTAAGGTTGGTGAAAATCTTTTCCCATTCTGTAAGCTGTCATTTTGTTTCAATGACTGTGTCCTTGGCTTTAGAAAAACTTTTCAGTTACAGAATGTCCCACTTATTGATTGTTATTCTTAGTACCTGTGCTACTGGTGTTATATTGAGGAAGTGGTCACCTATGTCGATGTGTTGGAAAGTATTTCCCACTTTCTTTTCTATCAAGTTCAGTGTAGCTGGTTTTATGTTGAGGTGTTTGATCCACTTGGATTTGAGTTTTGTGCAGGGTGATAGGGTTGGATCTATTTGCATTTTTCTACACACTACCATCCAGTTATGCCAACACCATTTGTTTAAGATACTATCTTTTTTTTCCATTGAATACTTTTGACTTCTTTGTAAAAATTCAGGTAATACCAGGTTTGTGAGTCTTCAATTTGATTCCATTGATTCACAAGTATGCTGGTACTTGGCTGTTTTTATTACTGTAGTTCTATAGTATAACTTGAAGTCTTAGTCTTTGTATTATTGGTGTTTCTTTCAGGAAGTTTTCTCCTATGCTATGTGGTCAAGGCTGTTTCTACTTTCTCTTCTATCAGTTTCAGTGGATCTGATTTTAATTTTGATGTTTTGATTGACTGGAACTTGAAATGCTGTACAGGATAATAGCTACGGATCAATTTACATAGCATCTACTTAGTCCAGTTGTTGAAGATTCTTTATTTTTTCCATTGGATATTTCTGGAATCCTTGTGAAAAATTAAGTGTCCATAGGTGTGTGAATTTATATCTGGTCTTCAATTCAATTCCCTTAATCGACTTGTCTGGTTTTTTTGTTTGTTTGTTTTGTTTTTTGCCAACACAGTACACCTGTCATTACTACAATTCTGTAGTCCAGATTGAAATCAGGGATTGTGTTATTCTGGAAGATTCTTTTATTTTATAATATTGTTTTATCTCTCCTGAGTTTTATTTTTCCATATGAAGTTAAATATTGTTCTTTTATGTATGTAAGAAATGGTATCATAATTGTGATGGGGATTGATTTAAATCTGTGGATTGCATTGGGTAGGATGGTCATCTTTATTAAGTTAATCCTATCAATCTACGAGCATGAAAACCATTTTAATCTTCTGATATTTTCTTCAATTTACTACTCCAAAGACTTGAAGGTTTTATCATACAAGTCTTTTTCTTCTTTGGTTAGAATTACCTCAAAATACTTTATATCATTTGTATCTAGTTTGAATTGGGCTATATCTCTGATTTCATTCTTAGATCAAATACCATTGTTATATAGGAATAAATCTGGTTTTTTTAAATTAATCTTCTTTTCATCTACTTCACTGAAGGTGTCTAACAGCTGTAGGATTCACCTGAAAATATTTGGGGTCACTTATGTATAATATATTATCTACAAATATCAAATTTTGACTTTTTTCTTTTAATTTATATGCTCTTGATCTAATTTTATTGTCTAATTGCTCCAGCTAGAACTAGAGTTCTATATTAAATAGATATGGATAGAGTGAACAGCCTTGTCTTCTTCCTGATTTTAGTGGGAATGCTAGGAGTTTCTTTCCATTAAATTTAATGTTGGTTATCTATTTGCTGTATATTGTTTTTATTCTGTTTAGACATGCTCCATGTATCCCTGATCTCTCTAAGACTTTTAAAATGAATGGGTATTGGATTTTATAAAAAGACTTTTATAGCATCATGTATAGTTTTTTTCTTTCTGTTTATGTATATGGTATATTACATTGACAGGTTTTTGTATGGTATGTTGAACATCCCTGCATTTCTGGAATGGAGCTGCTTGATCATGGTGGAAAATTGTTTTTAGATTTAGTTTGGGGGTGCTTTTTTGAGTACTTTTTGCATCAGTGTTCATAAGGAAAATTGGCTTGTTTTCTTCTGGTGAGTATTGGTGTATCAGTTACTATGGCCTCATAAATTTGGTGATGGTCTGTGTAGTTTTATTTTTGAAGTAATTTGAGGAGTGTTGGTATTATCTCTTTGTTGACAGTCTGGTAAATTTCTCTGCTGAAAACTTTTGGAGCTGGAATTTGTTTTTTGTTTTTTGTTTTTTTTTTCAGTTGGGAGTCTTTTAATGACTGCTTCTATTTTCTTCATCATTATAGCACTATTAACATTTATTATCTGCTCTTGATTCATATTTGGTAAGTGGTATCTGCTGAGAAATTTGTCTATTTCTTTTAGATATTTTAATTTGTGAAGCACAGTTTTTGATGTATGACCTAATTATTCTTTGGATTTTCATTGTCTACCTCTATCCCCTTTTTATTTCTGATTTTTCTAATATGGCTATTCTCCCTTTATCATTTTATAAGTTTGGATAAGAATTTGTCTATAATGTTAACTTTCTTAACAAACCATTTCCTTGTTTCATTGACTCTTTATATTTTTGTTTGTTTCTACTTTATAGATTTAAGCCATCTTTTTGATTATTTTTTGCCTTCTATTCCTCTTATTTCTTTTTATTCAAGAGCTTTCATATATGCTGTTAAATTGCTTCTTGAAACCTCTGATAATTGCTTTTACAAAGGTACATAGTGATAGAAAATCTTATATCAACATTATTTCCATTGTGTCCCATAACTTTGGGTATGTTCACATTTATTTTCATTGCATTTTAGAGAATCTTTAATGTTTTTCTTTATTTCTGTCTTGACTCAGTAATAATACATTAAGAAGTAATTCAGTTTTCATTCAGGTTGTAGGTTTTCTAATGTTTCTTTGCGGTTGAAATTAATCTTTAGTACTTGGTGTTCAGATAGAATATAGAGGGTTATTGTGGTGGAAATGCTCTCTGTATGATGTAAATAAAGTAACTGGTTTGGCCTATGTAGAGCACCATAGAAGTGGGTGGAGAATCAGAAGACAGGCAAGTAGGGGAAGGGTGGAGTTAGTCTCCATCCGACCCCGAAGTAGAATCATGTAAGGAACAAAAGTGAGCTGCAGGCCAAGCCACGTGGCAGACACATTAATAAAATGGGTTGAATTAATATGAAAGAGCTAGCTAGTAATGTGCTTGAGACATGGGCCAAACAGTATAAAGTATATAAGTGTCTGATTCATTTCTTTGGGAGACAAAAGCCGCCTTTGACCAGGTTCCAAACCTCAGGCCACAAACGGGCCGGGAAAATGTTTTACAACAGATGGTGTCCCAACATGGGCCAAACAGCCACATAAAGCCTGAGAAAGTTTAAAAAGCTTAAAGAGAATTCTAGATCACTGAAACAGAGCCAAAAGCAGCTTTCTGAATTGCATATCTGAATTGATTTATGGTACATAGACGGTGCAGTATTCAGGTGGGAATTTAAAAATGGCAGGACCAGGGCACACAGATTAAACTCATACCTTTCACGGAAGGCTTCGCATAAGTGTGATTGATTTAAGGTTTCTGTTTATACTGAACAGAAAGGAAACAGTTCAAAAACAGTTTTTCTGGTAGCAGCATTTCCTGAGTCTGCTGTATTTGCTGGCAGTGAGAGAGATGCAGGGGGTTCCTCTGCCATACTGAAAAGCCGCCAAAAGGGGCGGAGTCAGCAATTAAAGTGATACCGACATTTTAAAGGCTCTTTGGGTTGAAAAATGATTAAGAATTCTCAATAAAACAGATTTAGACTCACAAAACTCTAAATGGGGTACAGTGTATGTAAAATATGCATAGGCTTCAGAGAGATAAAAAAAGAGATAAAGAAAGCCCTTTAAGAAAAAGAAATAGGAAATAAAGATAAAAAGGCCACATGAAGATGGCAGATAAACAAAGAGTCTGGATTATGGTTATTGTGTTTTCTTTTAATTTTTTAACTTTTAATGAGCTAATGGCAGAAAGACGGTTGATTGCTAAGGCTGCTAAGTTGGACAAACATATGTATTTTAAAGATATCTTGACTTTGAAATCTGTTTATAAGAATATGTTGCTTGGGAAAAGAGTTTCTGTTTTTGTCTCCACAGAAGATCAAAACCTGTGGATTGGTTCTAGGCAAATGTGGTTCCATTTGCCAAGGCCACCTGAATATTCTCAGCTTCCAAGATGGCCAGTTGAGATGATCCAGCTTCAAGACCCCATGAGATCAACAACGTCCTTTGACAGCAGGAAGTAGTAGAAGAAAAAAAGCTACATCCAATTTCCCCAAAATATTGCTTATTAATGTTTGTTTTCATTACAAATGATTAATGGTCATAGTCAATCTCTTTAAAAAGAAAAGAAAAGGGGGGATATAATATAGGAATGATTAGAAAGGATATGTGGATTTTGGTTTATTGATATAAACTTAAGGTAAATTTTGTTATGCTGTATGTATTTTTCTACTCTTGATTAAGGTATGATGCTGATGTAACTTATATAAAATTGTAATGTGTAATTGAGAAATGTAGATTAATAGTCATCTATGATAACCAAACTTATAGTCATGTTAATTAGGTTTTTGTAGGTATCCAAAGATATATTTCAATTAGATAGGTAGTCTTCAAACACTTCAAAGACATGCAGAATATGGCATTTAAATTATTTTAAGAACTTAGACTTTTCTGGACAGTGAGACAGGTCTGCTCCTGGCAGCACCAATGTATTTCAGAAAAATGATGGGCATTGAAGAAACTTCATGTGGAATTTACTTTGTGGCAACAGTTAGCCACTGGACAAGAAACTGTTCTAGTATTGACTACTTGATAGTATGCTGTATAAACTGGACATGCAGGTTCCATAGGAAAGTGACCTCTGAACTTTGGCAGAATAAGCAGAGATGGTCCTTCAGGTTCCTGCTTTGTAGAAAAAAAAATTGCCAGGCATCCTTCTGGACACAAGGAGAAGCAACTGATGGACTGTGACAGATTTCCTGCATCACTGAAAGGTATGCCAGAGATTTGGGGTCTTTAGGCTGAAGATGATGCCCCAACATTACAAAGGAACTTTGGATGACTGTCCAGGCAGACAGGTGTCATCTCTGTCATTTTCTAGACTTTGGAAGTTGCTTGTATTTCCTGTTTATTTGGATAATATTATATCCTTCTGTGGTCTTTGATGTGGTTGAAGGTTTAATAATTATAGGTATAGTTCTTTTTAGTTTACTTACAAGGATAAAGTAGATATTAGAATATTTTCTTTAAGTTTGTCAATTACAAATAGACTAGATATTGTAACTGTAATTTTTGATTGATAGCTATTCTGTTGTATGTAATTTTGCTATATGAAAATTGAAACCTTCTTTTTGATTAGACAGAAAAGAGGAGATGTGGTGGAAATGCTCTCTGTATGATGTAAATAAAGTAACTGGTTTGGCCTATGTAGAGCACCATAGAAGTGGGTGGAGAATCAGAGGACAGGCAAGTAGGGGAAGGGTAGAGTTAGTCAGTCTCCATCCAACCCCCGAAGCAGAATCATGTAAGGAACAAAGGTGAGCTGCAGGCCAAGCCACATGGCAGACAAATTAATAGAAATGGGTTGAATTAATATGAAAGAGCTAGCTAGTAATGTGTTTGAGACATGGGCCAAACAGTATAAAGTATGTAAGTGTCTGATTCATTTCTTTGGGGGATAAAAGCCGCCGTTGACCAGGTTCCAAACCTCAGGCCCCAAACGAGCTGGGAAAACTTTTTACAACAGTTTATTTCAATTTTATCTGTTAAGACCTGTCTGGAAACTAAATACGTAATTAATTTTGAAGTTTGTTAAGTAGGGTTTTGAGAAGTAGCTATATTATTTTATGTTTGGAGAAAAAGTTTTGCAGATATTGGTTAGGTACATTTGACTCATTACATCTGTTACAACCATTATATTCCAGGTTAGTTTTTCTCTGGATGACTTGTCTATTGATGAGAGTGGTGTACTGAAGTTTCCCAGTATTTATATGTGAGCTTTGATGTGTGAGAATGTTGAACTGAGAAAAGGAATCAAGCCACATGACTAAATATAGACAATATTTATGTGTTAATTTAAGTCTAAGCAGTAGGTAGTAATATGCTTGAGCTACTTGTCCAACAGGTACTATAATATTAGACTCCAAGTAAATTATTTGGGAAGTGAGTGCTAAGTTTTTGAGAGGTTCTGGCAGGACAGAAACTTCCAACTACAAATGGTACCCCAAGTTGGTGCATATACATCCACATAAAGCCTGAGAAAGCTTAAAAATAGTGTTGGCATAAATGGATGGTAGTGTGTAGAAAAATGCAGATATAGCCAAAGCCATCATTCTACATAAAACTCAAATCCAAGTGGATCAAACACCTCAACATAAAACCAGCTACCCTGAACTTGATAGAAAAGAAGGTGGGAAATACCCTCCAATACATTGGCATAGGTGACCACTTTCTAAATATATCACCATTAGCACAGACACTAAGAACAACAATCAATAAGTGGGATCTCCTGAAACTGAGAAGCTTCTGTAAGGCCAAGGAAACAGTCAATAAGACAAAAGGATCTTCACCAACAATTGACAGAGGACACAGTCATACCCCAAAGGCATTAGCTAAACTACTTTCATAGCAGCATTATTCATAAAAGCAAGAACCTGGAAACAACCTAGATGCCCCTCAGCTGAAGAATGGATTAACAAACTGTGGTACATCTACACAATGGAGTACTACTAAGCAAAAAAAAAAAAAATCTAAAATTTGCAGGCAAATGGATGGATTTGAAAATATTCTTCAGAAAGATAGGCATGAGATATACTCATTGATAAGTGAAATTTAGACAAAAAGCAAAGAATATCCACTTGCAAACCACAACCTCTGAACAGCTTGGGATCAGAAGGAACTTAAGAGAGACATCCAGGGATTCCCCTAAGAAGGAAAAATAGAGAAGATCTCCTTAGCTAATTAGGAACATAAAGGGTTACAATCAAGAAGAGGTGGAAACAAATCATGAGAGAGGGAGATGACTGAGTGAGAGGAGCAACAAATAGGGAAGCCAGTATGGGGTTAGGAAAAAAAAAAAAAAAAAAAAAAAACGGCTGCTAGGGAAACCTACAAGAACTCACAAGATGTCCCTGGCTAGGTGTCCTGGCTAGGTCTCCAACCAATAGTGAAAATGGTACCTAGATAGAACTTCCCCTATAATCAAATAAATAACCAGTGTCATCACAGATACTACATCCAATAAATAGAGGTAAAGCAAAGATGCATGGTTGAACACTGGGCTGAACTCCTGATCCAGCTGAGAGCAGAGGACTAAAGTCTGTATGAGCGAGGGGATAGGGATTATGAGGAGGAGTCCAGCAGTGATGGCTGGCTGAAGTTCTGGGGAATGCACTGAATCAAAAACAGCCATTGGGGAGCAATCAGGAAAAGGAGTTAAGTTCTTCAAGGGTAGGCAACTATTAATTGACATGGGCAGTATGTGGAGCCTCGAAGGATGGGCTCAGACTGTGTTTCTGTGCATGGGATGGCACCTGGGAGGTCATTCCCTTCAGAGGAACACCTAACCCAGGCCTGATATTAAGATGAGAAAATTGGATTTGCCTGGAGTGGATGTGCCATGCTGAGCTTACCCACCTTGGCACTTCTTGCTCTTTTGGAGGAGGGGACACGGGTGGGGGAGTGGGGATGAGGAGGCTGAAGATTGACTGGGAGGGATTAGGAGGAGGGAAGGTAGGGGGAGAAAGGGAAAACATGGATTAAAAAGACTTTATTTTATAAATAAATAAAAAATATAAATAGAAAAACATAAAAAGGGTTCTAGAACATAGAAACAGAGCTAATAACTGCTTCGTTATTATGTCTATGAGGTATCCCTAGTGCAGAGTGATATGCAGGTTTGAGCTACAGCATGACAGGCTTCTACAGTTTCACAGAAACCTTGTGACAAGGAAAAGCTTCATTAGATGGATTTAAATATATATATATATATATATATATATATATATATATAGAGAGAGAGAGAGAGAGAGAGACAGAGACAGAGAGAGAGAGAGAGCGCGCACAAAGACAACAGTTAAACATGGCTTCTTGGTAGCAGCATTTTCTCAGGTGGTCTTTGCTGGCATCAAGCATAGATGCATCTCCTTTAAAAGAGGCTTCCTAATTCAGCATTAGTTGCAAAACACATGAGGCCCTGATATAAACATTTACATGAGGTTTAAAAGCAGCAGGCAGTGGTATTCTACTTGCTGGCAGTGTAGACCCTACAATTCACCAAAGTTGCTGTGGTATACTTGGATCCTGCTAGTTTCTCTGCTGTGAAGCTAAATTCTCACAGAGTAAAGAGGTGGGCAAGCCAATTGCCATAGCTAATGCTTTAACCCTAGCTCCAGTGCTTCAATTTATAGCATTTTAAACGTGTGTTTAAGAAAAGATAAAGATAAAAAAAAACTGATTCTGACAATAAAATATTAAAATGTTTATAGTATGTTTAAAAATAAACATAAGCTTGAAGAGAAAAAAAAAACAATGAACTCCTTAAAATGAAATAAAATAATTTAAGTCACATAAAGTTGGAATATACACAGAGAGTCTGGATATTGTATGTCACTGTTTGGTCTTGAGTATTTTAATTGTAGAGAATAGAGTAAGAGCTGCTAAAAGACATTTGATTATAAATGCAACTGGATTAACCCAACCTATATGTTTTGAAGATGCCTCAACTTCAAAACTGAGGTCAAATATATGTTACTTTGAAGAAGAGGATTTCTTTTTATTTACAAAGAAAATGAGAAGCTGTGGATTTATTATGAGTTAAAGAAAATCAAATTTGATTGATGAAGAACCCCTGAATAAAATCTCATATGGGAATGGATGGCCCAGATGATCGAACATTTCAGAGCATCTTTGTGGCAGTTTTCTCTGAGTTCCTTATCCAGAACAACTTCAAGGCTGCTGTCTCAGATTATCTAGTCACAGACTACTCCACTCCAGACTTGCCCATAATTATAAAATTTCCTTGAATTCTCATTAGATTACCAGTACCCCCAATCAGCAGGAAGTAGTCTAAAATACTACATCTTTATTTCCTCTAAAAATGTATTATAGGTGTTTGTTTTTGTTTAGATTGTTGCTTGCAAGTCATTATAGATAATAGTCAGGGGAAAAAAGCTAACAGATTAGATTTGGGGTTCTTATTTTGAAAAGAAAAAAAAAGAAATGTTGGTTAATTCTCTTGTACACCGTAAAGATTTGTTACTTATATTGATTTAATAAACACTGATTGGCCAGTAAGTAGAGAGGAAGTAGAAACAGTGATAACAAACTAGAAGAATTCTGATAAGAGGAAAGGTAAAGAGGCAGAAACCAGAGAGATGCAAAGGAATTAAGATAAAAATGCTGAACTGAACATGTATCAAGCTGTATGGTTAAACATGGATAAGAACTGTGGGATAATATAAGAAAGCATAAGAGCTAGTCTGTAATATTTCTAAACTACTGGCTGAGCATTTACCATAATATTAAACCTCTGAGAAAATTATTTGAGAAGCAGCTACCAGATATTTGACAGTCTCTACAGGACAGAAACCCACAACTACAAGGACTTTATCATGATTATAAAATTGTTTTTAAGGTCATTTTCTTGTGCTTCAGCTTTATTGAAATATTTGCATCTTGCTGTCATAAGATAGGTGGGTTTCAATGTTGGCATATTGCCCTGGGTATTGTGGTAGTATTCCTACATTGGCATTTAGGCATCTGGAATTAGGATGATTATATGTTTAGGTGCTAATTTTTGAGCTTATCTTTGTTAGATGGGTGTTTTGTTCCTTTGTTCCTGTTTTCATTTTGGATTCTGGTACTTGTATCCTGTATTGTTGCTCAATGGCATGACATCTGATCTAATAAGGAGTCTTTGGACAAACTGGGGCCTGATTTTGGCAGTTAGCTTGGCCTTTTGTGTGACATGGCGGTGGTGTTCTTTTGTTTATTTTCATCTGACTGGTGTGGCCTTTGGAAGTCCACTGGATCTAGAGCCTGGTGCTGTCTGTGGTTTGGGCCATAAAGCAGGAGTGAACAGGCATTGGAAATTATCTTTGGGAATAAAATCTGGAAATCAGGGAAGTTTAGCTGGCAGGTAGGAAACTTTTATTTTATTTTTTATTTTTTTGACTGGTATGGTCTGCATTTGAGCTTATCTCTTATTCTGAAGATTTATTTTTGACACGACTCAGAAAGAGAAGCACTGTGTGAGGACAGCCTACATCACTTGGCCATCTGTCCTTGGTGTTTTACTTTGGCTTACTTCTTTTGGCCAAACTTGAGTGTATTCTACAACTACATCCTTATTTGTATCAATGTATTGCTGCACCATAGCAATAAATATATGAGTGCTTGTGTTGCAGGACACATGGAGTAAGAAAAATATAAATCTTGGGTCCTTTGGTACTAGGATTCTTACCTTTTGTGTTAAAGTACTTTCTTACAGAAAATTGGCAGGCATTATAAACTTTATGGAGATTTATTTTTAGAGTCCTAACTACAAAAGTATACAATTATATTTGTCAATACAGGAATACTATTCTCTCATTTTTTTTCTTAATAATCAAGATGAAAATTTCTGGGAACAGTCTTGGACTTTATTTTGATTCCCTTTTGTTCACAGCAAAAATGTTCCTTACCACACAGAAGGTGCATTCTGCCATTGTCAAAGCATCTTGTATTATAGAATAGCTTTGCCATTTCCACTGGTTTGCATCACATAACTCTTCCCCTTTTCACCTAGAACATTAGCTATCAATTCTGTGGTTATGCACTCCTCATACAGAATATGAAGCTCACACTATCATTTACTTTTGTGAGTTCCAATAAACTTTTTATTGAGTAAAAAGTGTTCAGCTTCATCTTGACACAGTTCACAACCCAGGAAATGCCATAAAAAAAATAACTGCACTTTTAGAGGCTCTAATAGGAAAGCACAGCTATACATAACATTGACTATACACTGGTCTTCTTCTATTTGTGGAAGGTCATTCCTTGCCCACATGCAGCGTAGGGAGATGTCTTATTTACTATTCCATTACTCTGAAAAGCCACCATGACTAAGAAAACTTTTAAAAGAAAAAATTTAATTGGGGGCTTAACAGTTTCAGAGTTTTAGTCCATGATCATCATGGCAAGAAGCATAGCATCACACAGGCAGGCTTGGCACTGGATCAGTTGCTGAGTATTTATGTCTGAACTATAAGGATGAGAGATATTGGGCCTGGCAGAGTATTCCTCAAAGCCCAACCCCAATGATACACCAACAAAGTCACATGTCCTCATCCCCAAACATTTTCATTAACTGGGAAACAAACATTCAAACGGATGTGCCTAGGAGGTCATTCTCAATCTAAATATCACATACCAGGAGCACATGGGATAAGGAGGTCACCTGCCTAGCCAGCTAGATTGACTAAATAAAAGTTGATCATAAATAGAATGATAGATGTTGTAGCTGAATTGCTTTCACATTTCAAAACTATGATTTTAATATTTATTTTTATTTTATGTGAATTGGTGTTTTGCCTGCATGTATAACTGTGTAAGGGTGTCAGATCTTGGAATTACAGACAGGTGTTAGCTGTCATGTGGATGCTGGAATGTCGGGAGCCAAAGCCTAACTTAGCCATTTTTCAGTTTATAAGTTAGCTTCTACAGTTAGCCATATTGTTTTAAGCTAGGCCATGAATCCAGGTGTCTTCGTTTGATCTTCTCAGACCAGCAGGTGTGACATTCTCCAGGCATTCAACTGAGAGCAAATATATTTCCATGTCAATTCTACTCTATCTACATGCATTCTTCACACACTGAGATTATATTTAAACGATTGCTGGGAAAATAAAGTTTGCCAGAGCTTGAGTGAAAATTTATTCATGTTCCTGTTTCTTCATTTTTCTCACCCCCAGTTTCAGGTTCACATTGAAGACCCTGCTGGCTGGGGCACTGGGAATCGAATACAGGTCCTCATACAGGAAGAAAAGTCAGTGCTCTTAACTGCTGAGCCATCTCTCCAGCCCCTCAAAACTTTTTATTTTTAAACTTGTTCCATCAATCTACAGTGGTAAAGCAACAATAATGACATTAGTTTGAACAAGACAAGTATGGTAAAGGGTTTAGGCATATGTAGCTTTCCATTGCAGTGGTGAGAATGGTTTTGTATGGATGTGGGCCTGAGCAGAATTAAACAGATTAAAAGTGAATTGAACTTGAAAATTTAGAAACATGGAACAATTATGTGAACTATGGGGAATTTGGTATTATATAAAGCAGAAAGATGGTGCTTAAAGCTAAAGATGAGTAGAGTTAAAGAGGTAACTTTAATTACAATCAAAATTAACTATGCTTATGCTGTAATGGAAGTAGAGGAAGGGTAGAGAACACATTAGTGCTGGTTAAAACTTTAAGATACTGATTTAGAAGTAGTATCCTCTAGTCATTAAAGAAGCTAAAAGCCAATGGATAAATAAAAAAAAATTAAAAATGGGTTTTATGCAGGGTACTTGTATCCCATTCAGTTATACGGCACTATAGCATCCATGCTGTATGGTAGATTTCTTGACTGATATCTGGGGATGTTATTGCTATTGTTTAATTTTACCAAATGAGTAATGTTTAGAATACTAGATACAACAACGTGGAAGGACATTTACCAAATAGTTTGTGTATATAATTAATAATTAGGAGCATAGGAATCATGAACTCAACATTATGTTTTTTTATAGTAACACTTAACTGGATAAGTTCCTTAACCAGATAGAAATCATATCTTCCTCAAGCTAAGATTTTCTGGGTCACCTGAATTAATCAGAGGAATGCAAGAAGATGATGTATTACAATGGGTGACTAGAGTGATGTGTGATGGTATATGAGTACTGTAAGAATGGCCTGGAGAACGGCAGGTTTATGGACACTAACAAGGTAAAGGGATGATAGACTATAAGTAAGTCCTTAATAAAACTCTGGTGTGCTGTAAATACAGCAGAAGAGTTATAGAGGTGGGTCATAGAGTTGAACTACCAGTAATTTGTAGACAATTGTCACATATTTTAATTAGAACATAATTATATATGAGAGCACAGCTAGATAAGCACAAAGTGACAGTATTGTGAACTAAGATGCTTCTATATAAAAACTGAAGTATGACTAGTTCAGCAATGTATACACATAATTTACGTGAGGAGTTAAGTGTTAAAAATCTTTAGCAAATCAATAAGAGATACCAGGTATTCAGCAGATGATGTCATTTTCTGCAAGAAATTAGTAAATTTGAAAACATACTTGATGCAAGGAACTACAGCTTGAGTCATGAGATAAGAAAGAAAAACTAATTTTTGAAGAGTGAATTATCATGCTCATTTATCCATCCCTTATTAGTATTTGAATTCAATGGTTAATCAGTCTTCTCCTTTATTTCTAGTGTTCTTTATCTCTTTGGTGTAATATATTGGTAATATTTGATTTGTTTTGTTTTGTTTTTATTTATAGCATTTCTACTTAAAGAATTCTATTAAAAATAATGATATGTTTTCTAGTTTTTATCTTTCATATTTTTGATATTTTTATTTCAAATTTCTGACTTTCTTCTTTTTGCTCTTTTTATTTTTCTTTTTTGTGTTGCTTGTTCTCAACAGATTTTACCTGCATTTTTATATCCTCTTTTGTTTCATTCTTTTTATTTTTACAAGAAATATTTTAATTTTGTCCACGCAGCACCTTATATAGACAAGGATGAATTTGAACAAACACTGTAACCATATATGACTTGAACTTCTGATGTTCCTGAACATTTTCTAAAAGCTGTTCTTATAGTTGTGCACGACAATATGATATAATACTGCCTATCCAGTTTTAAATTCAGGGCTTTGAACATGCTAGGCAAGCACTTTAACAGCTAAAGTACAACCCTATTTTTTAAAAAATATTCACCCACATTTTATCCTAGTCTCTTTGAGCTGAGAAGTTGCCAAGTTATAATATTTTGGAAGAGTCACATTACCTTGGTTTTTCATAATTTATGTGATTCTGTTATGGGCTCTGTGAATCTTTTTGGATAGTTCTTTCAATTTATAGGGAATTTCAAATTATATATTGGCCTACATGTGAAAGCTGAATAAACCACCACTTAGGGGTGAAAGAGAGTCTCTCTACAAACTGATCTAATAGTCCATCATAATCCATTTCTCTAAGTCAAACCATTTTTTCCATTTCAACCCCCAAATTCTTTGTTCATCTTCATAACTGTATCATTTACTTTTTAACTCAAATGGTCTGTCTTTAGCAGTGTTTTCTAAGAGTACACTTATTATTGTGATTATGGTCAGACTTTATAATCACATATTTGAAAACTGCATCAAACAAACCTAAGGTAAACAGCAAAAGCCAGACGATGAAGTTTCTCGGAATATCACTGAATAAACATAATTAACAAACTGTCAGAATTCTAAAGAGTTAAAATTATTCCCTGAAGCTATAATTTTACAGTTAATTGATTAGTGATTTTTGAAAAATTATTATTATTATTACAATTTCTTATACACATTCTGGTTACATTTCACAATTCTATTCTCTATTATCCCACATGCTCTAATTCTTCCTGTTTCTTGAAAAGTCTCCTATTATTATTTAGATTCTGTGATAAATAAAAACCATGACCAAATGTAGCTTAAATGAGAAAATGGTTTATTTCAATTTATATTTCACAATTTAGAAAAATCAAGGGCAGAAGGTCAAGCAGATACTGAAGCAAAAACAATAAAATCTACTCATTCTCTTATGTTCTGAGGGTTTTTTTTCCATAAATTCCAAACCCAGCTGCCTAGAGACGGTACTACCTATAGTATGCTAAGCTTTTCAACACCAAACTTCAACAAAGACAATCTTTCATACATCTGACCCTAAGGTGATATACTGCAAATTTAATAAAAATAGTCTGAAATGTTAAAGAACAGAGCCACCCACAGAACCAAGCCATGAAGTTCAGGGAGTGGTGATCCATGCCTTTAATCCCATCACTGAAGGCAGAGATCCATCCATCTGGATTTCTGTGAGTTCAAAGACTAACTGCTAAGAAGTGTTGGTGCACACCTTTAATCCTAGCTCTAGAAAGGTAGATTCAGAAAATAAGATAGTTGGGAAGAGGGAGAGAAGGAAGGAATTCAGTTTCCCCAGTCATTTTCCTTCTCACCCGAGGATTGAAAGGCTTGAAGTGAGAGGATTCATGGAGAGAGACCTGAATTGTTGGCCGGGTTAGAAATGGCTGTGGTTTGTTTTTCTATCTCTATGATATATTATCTTTTCCCAAATATCTGTCTCTGGATTTTTATTATAATACCAAATAAAATTCATGCAATATGGCCCCAAACCAATCCAAATGAATCAATTCTTCAAGTAAAGTTTTCTCTTCTCAGATTATACTAATTGTTTAAAAACAAGATTATACTTAGAACAACTATCTAGCCCTTTACTTTTTTCTTTATGTTTTTTTCTTTGACATATTGACTTTAGCATTATTCTTTTAAAGTGAGGTATTTTTCTAAAACATTGGGAATTGCTTCAGTAGCAATGCCACTGAAAGCAATGTTTACTCTCCTCCATTATCTATCAACTCCAATATTTCTCCAGAGAGAAGGCAGCCCAATGAACCTTTCCCTAAATGAGTCCAGTATTATGTAGACTCTTATGAAAGAATCATGGTCTCTATGAATTATAGGTGCAGCAGTATCACGGTAATTAACCCGCTGTGAGATATATATTAAGTAATATTTATTATCTAAATATCACTTACAGAAAAGGGTTTTGTTTAAAGGGAGAAAATAGAGGGGGAAGCAGCAAGCCGGAGAGTTTCCCAACTGCCTGATCTGCTGCTATCCAGGAACTTTGCCAGAGCCTGGCTTCCTCTTTCGCCTCTTTCATCCAGGGGCTTTACTTCCGAAGCTCCTTCCAGTTGACCACGACCCGCTGGGCTCCAGCACTCTGACGCAATCAGTTCACATGTGTAGCTTCTGATTTCCCGCTACATCTCTCCCTTTTGTCTAAATAGGAAGGTTTTAAACTAGGTATAAAACTCTATACTATAGGGATCATCATAAGGCAGTGTCTGGGGAAGAGAAAGGTACTAACATAAGTGAGGTCAAACTACCACTAACAAACAACAAATACAAGGTGCAATTTAATGTCTAAAATGTTGATATGAGGAAATGCACAGGGATTGTGTTAAGGCTGTTTATCTCGAATAATAAAGTTCTAACACCTGAGTGTCTTTGCTGGGATGTGAAGTAATAACAACCTGAACTATCTAATCTTCAACACCGTCAAGACCTGAGAAGGAAAATATATGCTTGAAATTGGAAGCATGATGAAGTAACTTTTAAAATTTAGGAGAAGACAACGACAGTTAACTACCTGGATAGTCATCTATGATAGCCAAACTTATAGTCATGTTAGTTAGGTTTTTATAGGTATACAAAGATATATTTCAGTTAGGTAGGTAGTCTTCAAACACTTCAAAGACATGCAAAATATGGCATTTAAATTATTTTAAAAGCTTAAAAACTTTTCTAGACAGTGAGACAGGTCTGTTCCTGACAGCACCAATATATTTCAGAAAAATGATGGGCATTGAAGAAATTTCATATAAAATTTACTTTGTGGCAACAGTTAGCCACTGGACAAGAAACTATTCTGGTATTGACTGCTTGATAATATGCTACATAAACTAGACATGCAGGTTCCATAAGAAAGTGACCTCTGAACGTTGGCAAAACAAGCCAAGATGGTCCTTCAGGTTCCTGCTTTGCAAAAAACATCGACAGGCATTCTTCAGGACACAAGCAGAAATGACTGATAGACTGTGTCAAATTTCCTACATCACTAAAAGGTTTGCCAGAGACTTTGGGCCTATAGGCTAAAGATAGATGCCCCAACGTTACAAAGGAACTTTGAGTGACTGTCCAGGCAGACAAGTGTCATCTCTGTCATTTTATAGACTTTGAAAGTTGCTTGCACTTCCTGTTTAGTTGCACAATAATATATCCTTCTAAAATCTTTAATGTAGTTAAAGGTTTAATAAATATAGATATAGTTCTTTTTAGTTTAAAAGATATATTAGATATAAAACTTTAGACTCACAATGATAAGATAGATAATAAAATATTCTCTTTAATTTTAAAATACAAATAGACTAAATATTGTGACTATAATTCCTGCTTAAAAGTTGTTCTGTTATAATTTTACTATAAAAAATTAAAACCTTCCTTTTTAATTAAACAAAAAAGAAAAAAATGTGGTGGAATGTTCTGTATGCTGTAAATAAAGTAACTGATTTGGCCTATGTACAGCACCATAGAAGTGGGTGGAGAATCAGCACAGGCAGGCAGGTAGAAGGGTGAAGTTAAGCCAGTCTCCATCCGACCCCCAAGAAGAACAGACATATAAGAGGTACTGGCCAGCCACGGGCTGAGCCACATGGTGGGAAGATTAATAGAAATGGGTTAATTTAAGAAGAAAGAGCTAGCTAGTAATGGGCATAAGATATGGGCCAAACAGTGTAAAGGATATAAGCATGTGATTCATTTCTTTGGGGAACAAAAGCCGCGGGCATGAACCAGCTTCCAAATGCCACTGTGCACACCAGGTCACAAACTTCCTAGACCCAAAATGGGCTGAGAAAAACATACTACAACACAGCAGTCATGGCACAATAAGGATATAGAACTTCAAAGCCATACTTGCCATCATCTGGCTCTTATGTTCTTTAATCTATCCCATTTTTCCAAGGCATCTTTCTAAATTTGAAGAGATGCTATGGATTTTCAGTTGAGGATTTAGCACTCAAAAGTCACTTCTCTGCAACTTGACCAGCCAAGACTTTTCTCATTAGCCTTCATTTCCTCTATAAAGAAACTTCTTTGAATAATCTAATAGAAAGCATTATTTTGAGAATATAAACATACATATTTAGCAATTACTTTGACAAAAATGTCTATTAAATATAACAGAAGGAGTAGGTTCAACCTGAAACTTATGACCTCCCTACTATGGGCCTTTTTTTTTTCTTTTCAATGCCTGCAATGGACTTTCTTTTGAAGAGTTGGCCTTGATTCCATGATTCCAAACAAAATACACTTCTTTATCTCTACAACAGTTTTGCCACTATTATACCAGCAAACAGAATGGCAGGATAAGAACATTAATGACTTTTCTAGTAGCCAACATAACAACTTCCAGCATAATAAAAGCTAGCCAGCAGGGAAGAAGTCAGAATCTGAATGTACTGTCACCAATGCAATGTCACCAATATAAGGATTTTGTGGTGAAAGAGTATCCTGGCAGTTGGAGATCTAAGGAATACCACAAAAATCACACCACTCAACAGCCTTCACACAAGAGATATATTGGGTTGGGAGGTGGATGGGCACAAAAGCTACCTCTGAGTGAAATAAGTGAGAAAAAGAAAAAAGAGAGAGAGCGAGGAGAATATATATCATGGACTTTATAAGAGAATATGGAACATGTATATAGGAAGAATGTGAGACAGTGATGATGATTGGAAAGTACTGAAGTAGACTTTAGTGCTGAGAACAATTGAAGGTGGGTTGAGAGATGGAGGAGCACATGGTTCTGGAATGGGAGTGGCTCTTGGATGACTAATAGTAGGTACATTAGTCTTTTGCTGTCTACATTCTTATTTGTAATGACATTATCAATTCTAAAGCTAATGTGTATATCAGTAACTAATTATTAGATAAAGCAACCTAAAATTTCTCAAATTTTACTTTTAAAAAATCAATAGGTATTAGAAAATAAAGGAGGAAAGAGAGAAAAACAATAAAAGAATTTTTCTACTTTTTTTTTTTTTCTGAGACAATGTTTCTGTGTATAGCCTTGGTGTTTCTGGAACTCACTCTAAAGATCAGACTGGCCTTGAACTCAGTGATCTACCTCTTTTTGTCCCTTAAGATTGGGATTAATAATGTACATCACCATTATCTAGCTATAAGAAATAATTTTTAAGAACAACTTTATTTTTGAAAAATTAGCAATTTTTTATGTACCTTACTCATGATATACTATAAAATGTTTAAAAGCTCTGCAATACCCCCACATGAATGTGCATATCAGCTTTATGTAAAATATATTTGAGAAGAGTAATTAATATATGCTTAGCTACTAAATTCAATATTAATTACATTATCAAATCATAAATGTTAATGGGTGATTTAACATATACATCACTGAATGAAGGAAGCCAATTTGAAATACTTATTTTTGTAACCAACATGGGGAAACCTAAGAACCATTAAAATCAAAGAGACTTAGAGATACTAGAGGAATGTTATTATGGTTATTTGATATTATATATAAATTCTATAGAGCCTTATAGTATATAGTTGATAGTAATTTATATTAATTAGAAGACCTCAATAATGTCCCAATGTTAATTATGATCCCCAAAACACAATTTCAAATGCCATAAAAAGAACAAATCCCAATAATCCTGAGAGAAAAAAATAAAAATATTTAAAACTAACACTTAAATAATCTAATAGAGCAGCCAATGGAAAATGAAAGGCAATTTGCATTTTAATAATGGCTAAGATTTGTACACATTTTAAAAATTATTTTCCATTCATTTGTATTTCTTAAGAACTCACTGTCTACAGCTTGGGCATGCTTTGCTTTTTTCTTGTTTGTTTGTTTGTTTGTTTGTTTAGAGTCCACTAATGAGTGAGTACATCCCCTGTTTATCTTTCTGGATTTGTGATACCTTGCTCAGGAGCCTTATAATTTGCATATGAGTTCAAGTATATTTGCTAATTTTTCTTCCAGAAAATTTTGTATTTAAGGTTTTATCTTGGTATCATTTGTATTTGAATTTCATATAGTATGAGAGGTAAAAATCTAATTTTATTCTTTTACAAGTAACTATCCCAATAGAATGGTAGCAGTTGTGTAAGTTACTGCTTTTATTCTAATATCTATTTTTGGATCTCATCCCACTCAGAATGACTAAGATTAAAAACTGAAGTGACAGTGAATGCTTACATGAATGTGTGGGAAGCAGAATATCTATTCACATTTTATAAGAGTGCAAACTGAAACAACTACTATAAAAATCAGTGTGGAAGCTTCTCAAAATAAGAGGAAATAGACAAACCATATTATAAGCTATACTACATGTGGGCATATCCTGAAAGAATTTGATATTATTCTGCAGAGATTTGTTAATTCATGGTCATTACTGCTCTATTACCAATACCCAAGAATCAGCCTAGAACAATTATTCATGAAAATATACTACATATTCAACATAAAATCATTTACAGCTGCAAATAAGTTTTTATTTGAATGAGTAGACCTAAAAAGAACTATGAGAAAGTTCAGCCAGACCTAGAAAGAGATGACACAAGTTATCTTGGCTATTTTAATGGTTAATTTAATTTTTTTAATATGTTTGCTTAAATTGCCTGTAAAAGTCAGGCAATTTGTATACATCCATTTAAGAAACGTTATATATGGAAATAGAATACAGGTGGTATAAAAGTGGAATGGGAAACAATAAACTGGAAGGATTGCATGGGGTAAGAAACAGGAGTATAGGGTATAGGAGAGAGTTTTTATAGGCATACGTAACCATAAAAGCCCCTGAAAAAAACATATGGAAAACTACAGTTGTAGAAAGTACATAAAATATATAAACATAAGTGTATTCATATGAATGGGTATACATATATATATGTCATATATATAATTTATATTCATTTTAAACTAAATGCTCTATTATGGGTAGACAATATTTCTCCAAGATACACCGTAGTCTATCAAATAAAACTGCCCAGTGCTAGGTATTAAATTTCTCTTATTAGTCACAGGAGTTCAATAGACTCCCAAATTTTACAAGATATTATCATTACTCTTAGTTACTCTGTGAGTCGTAAAAGTAAGGACTTGACTTAAAACAACACACATTTGACTTATAAAGCATGCAGAAACTTGAATTTGTACTGGCTTGGAAACTTAACAGGACCAAACTTCCTAGTTGTCTATGTCACAGATCCTAGAATAGCATCTATTACTATTACCCCACTAATTGGACATAGAATGAAACTGCCCTCTAAGCTCTAAATTCTATATCCAGGATCATTGTTTCTCTCATCAGAGATGGTTCTTTTTGCAGTAGTGAACAGCAATTGAAGCAGAGGCTGTAACTGGCCAACCCTAGAATTAGAGACTCAGTTTAAAATACAGAATTATAGCATTTCCTCCACTCAAAAACTCAAGGATAACTGAGAAAGAAAAAAAAAAAGGAATAAAAGCGAAAGGTCTTAGGCGTCTGTAGCTAGACAGTTCTTTCCTGATATAACCAGACTTTGGCACATATGAACTCAGCCGTGGCTCTGATGACAGGCACATGACTTGAAGCAGATCAGGCCAGTCAACATCCAAGCATAGTTGGAGAAATTTCCTGTCTCCTCCCTAGTTTTGGAGCCATTGGTAATTGATGCAGCAGAGAGAAAGTGTGTCAATTTTCTTTAGAAATGTGACCTTTGAAAGATTATCCATGATCTGGTCATACATGCACATACATTCAGGAGCAATAAGTGGATTCCCTGGGTCTAAGAAAATAGCACATAAAATTTGGAAGTAAAATTGTTGGAGTGACAGAACAGTTGGAGGGATGAAAATCCTGGGAAGGAAGGGGCTGCTCGAATCAAGTCATTATAAATCCACCTAAAATTGACAAAAATAAAAAATTAACAATTGAAATTTAGGTGTAAGAAATTCACAGTAATTCATTAATAGATGTAAATATTTTCTCTTATGCTTCCTTTTTAACTTCACATTAGGTAGGGAAAACACACAATTTTTTTCTCCTATTGTGTTGCCTTGTCTAGCCTTGATATGAGGGGTTTTGCCTAGTCTGATTTTAACTTGATATACCATATTATGTTGATGACTCTGGTATGCCTGTTCTTTTCTAAAGGGAAATGAATGAGGAATGCATCTGGGGAAGCACAGAGGTTGAGAAAGGGGACTACAAGGAGTGGACAGTGGGGAATGTGAAGTTGGAGTGTAATGTATGAAAGAAAAATAAGAAAACAGAAAACCAGTAGAGCAATATCATGGTGTATGTGATGAGTTTTCTAGCGATCATTGTTGAGTCTGAGTAAATAAGGTGTGATAATCTGTCATGCAAATATGAATTTGAGTGACAGTTTTTACTGAGAAAACTCAGACCCTAAAAGAAACAACGCAGACATTGGTTAAGATACACAATTTCAAAATACCAGTGATCCTCTCATGCAGGCAGTCTTTTTCTTGTTGTATTGTAAGTATTGATCCATGAACTGTAAAGCCCAAAACTTCCATTTGGATAACCAGGTGTTCTGAGCAAAGCAGGACATCTGTGATCCCAGTCAGGTTAGAGTTAGTATGTTGGATGCCAAGCTCCTTATCCTCAGTGAATGTGGGAATCTGTACTGCATATTGATCTTATCCAGAACAGAGATAATCAAGATGTTAACAAGAGACAGCCCAGTCTACCCCATCAGAGTAGGGTACTTCCTACTCCACCATCTACTTCCACCCCAGTCAGAAGCCAGGCCAGGTTTCTGAAAATTAGGAAAGTCATTATGCAACCCCCACATGACCATACAGCATCGCACCAAGTGCCCCTTCTCTCATTACCACCTGGTCCCAACCCATGCCTCTGAAAGAAGCCTCCCTTGTCCACCCAGCATCCAGAAACCAAAATAATACTCTCCCCTACTGTGCCTATACTTGAAAAACAGAATCCCAACCACTCATGCTCTTCTTGTTGTCATGTTTAGACCCACACTTCTAGTAGAAGCCTCCTCTTCCCCTAAAGGCCAGGCCAACATTTTGAATTCTAGGTAATACTGTCTGCACTGCACTCACTCAGAATAATTAAAACTTTCTCTTCTCTCATTATCATATCCCAGACCATATCTCTGGCTGAAACACTCCACCACATCTGAGGCCAGGCCTGCTTCCTGAAAACCAGAGACCAGGTGAGAATCATGATCCCCAGAGACCAGACAAGCATCTTAAACCTCGGAGATCAGGCCACCTTACTGAAATTCAGGCAGAAGCCTGCTACCACACCAGAAACCAGGCTAGCCTTAAAACTCTGGAGGATCCACAGCTATATCAGAGGCCACATACATACATAGCTAGAACATCAGTATCAAACATGAGTGGCAACTTCCTGCAATTCACAGAGGCCATCTAAGGCATCAATCACAGGCAAAAGGACCCAGAAAACCAGATAGAAAACAAAATCTAAAAGAGAAAACACCCATTCAAGAAAGATAAATTCAGAAATTTGCTGTAAGCACTCCAAGTCCAGATGCCGAAATAAAAGTGTAAGAACATCAACAGCCATGGCAATGTGTTACACCAGAGTCCAACTATAGCTATCCCTGAGTATTCCTACACAGCTGAACCACAATAAAACAATCTTAAAATCAACATTATGATGATTAAAATGGAAGCCCTTAAAAAGAACATGAAGAACTCCCTAGATAAGCAAAAAATTGGAAGAAACTAACAAATCCCTTAAAGACTGCCAAGAAAACATAAAAAGGAAATGAAAACTATTCAAGACATAAAATTCAGGATAGAAGCAATAATGAGAACCATGGAAATTTAAGAAATGGAAAATCTGGGAAAGTGAACAGAATCTACACATGCAAATATCACCAACACAAGGAAGAGAAAATTTCAGGCATTGAAAACACAATAAAAAAAAAAATGTGGGTCAGGAGGGGGCAAGAGGCCTCAGCGCCTGGGAGGGAGAGTTGAGGTCCCATTGCTTCTGGTTCCACTTCCGGGACCCAGTGCTGGCTGCAGATTCCCAGCGCTCTCTGGAGCAGGGACAAGTAAACTCTGTCCCTGACCACATCCACAGCTCAAGCTGAGGGAAACCCCGCCACGCCACGACCTCGAACTGAGCGAACCAACTACAGGGGTCTCTGAAGGGCAGATTCAGACCCCACCCAGAGGTCAGGAGGGGGCAAGAGGCCTCAGCACCTATATCCCAGCCTGGGAGGGAGAGTTGAGCTCCCATTGCTTCTGGTTCCACTTCCGGGACCCAGTGCTGGCTGCAGAATCCCAGCTCTCTCTGGAGCAGGGGCAGGTAAACTCTGTCCCTGACCACATTCACAGCTCCTGCTGAGGGAATTTGCACGGCTACCCACCACGACCTCGAACTGAGCGAACCAACAACTGCAGGGGTCTCTGAAAGACAGAATCAGACCCTGACCAGAAAGGTGACAGGAGGCATACAAACCTGAGTGCCACAAATGACCAGGACCTATCTAATCGTGAACCACTGAAGCCATGGGCAAACGTCAGTGCAAAAAAATTACATAATACTACAAAGGACAACATGGTAACTCCAGAAGAGAGTGGTGATCCTACAAATACAAGGCCTAAACTGAGCAATGAAGAGGAAACAGAAGGAAGCAACACCAAAAATTCCTTTTTGATGTTCATTGAAGGTCTCAAAGAAGATATGAAAAAAAGCCTTAAAGAAATAGAAGAAAATACAAACAAAAAATTGGAAGAGATGAACAAATCTATGGAAGAAACATGCCAGGAAATAAAGCTGAAATAAAAGCTAAAATAAAAGCTGAAATAGAAGCAATAAAAAAGGCGCAAAATGAGGCAAAAATGGAATTAGAAAACCGGAAGAAAAAAGCTGGAACTACAGATACAAGCAAAATGAACAGAGTTCAAGAGATGGAAGATAGAATCTCTGAAGTGGAAGACTCAGTAGCTCAAATAGCTATATCAGTCAAAGAAAATAGTAAAACTAAAAAAGCCAAAACTCAAAATATCAGGAAATCTGGGACATCATGAAAAGACCTAATTTGAGAATAATAGGAATAGAAGAAGGAGAAGAATACCAGCTCAAAGGCACAGAATATGCTTTCAATAAAATCATAGAAGAAAACTTTCCTAACCTGAAGAAGGAAATGCCTATAAAGATACAAGAAGCTTACAGAACACCAAATACATATGATCCCAAAAAAAAGTCAGGGCGCCACATTATAATCAAGACACAAAACATAGAGAACAAAGAAAAAATTTTAAGAGCTGCAAAAGAAAAGGGCCACCTCACATATAAAGGCAGACCCATCAGAATAACGCCTGACTATTCAATGGAAACGATGAAAGCTAGAAGGGCTTGGTCAGAAGTTATACAGACGCTAAAACAGCATGGCTGCCAAACTAGAATACTATACCCTGCAAAATTATCAATCACCATAGA